>CABFWB010004526.1:0-41011 GCA_902151455.1 Timema bartmani
AGATAGTCCACTCCTATCAGATAACTACACTTGGTTATTGATATAAAGACTATTTCTGATCACCTGATTTTTCTTTGCTCACAACGTTTAACTGGTCCTACGCCCTCCACTTTCTCCTCCTTTAAATTTTCTCTTCGGATCTGCGTTAATCTCGGGGCATCCACAAACTACGGTAGGGGCACTCGAGCCCCTCAAGCCCCCCCCAGCCCACGGGTATGCTACTGATTCCTGCATATTGAATTGTTTCAAGATGCTCTCAGTATTTGATTGTTGATAAATACCCATTTTTCTCTTTGGATGGTATTTTATTTGGAATCCCAAGATAAATATGGCAAATATCCTTCATTTTAAATGGTTTCATTAGGTGACTCCTGATATAATATTTTATCAGTGTAATACCAGATCATTTCACCTTTAACAATAAAAATCAGAATCTAATTTTTCTTTGATATACTATATATACTACTTTGGTATACTATGTTGACTACAGAAGAGCCAGTGACAGCTAAATTTTTCCATCCGATCGTAACATGTAAACTCTAAGTAGGTTATTCCAAGGTCTTCCTTTTACTTAGGGAATTCTTATATGAAAAATCTATATTTTTAGAGCTATTATGTATGTTTGTGAGGTGTATAGCAATTTTGTAGTATTGAAGTGCACAAGACACCATTTAAATTTTCTATTTTTTTTATCTGATCGGGTCATGTGAACTTTTTTTTTTATGTAAGTAAGTCTGACCCTATCCTTTTACCATATATTTTGACTATAGACTATATTTTTTAACCGATCGTGGCCTGTGAACTCTCTTTAAGTAGGTATTTACGAGGCCTTCCTTATACCAAGGAGAGTTTTAGTGACAAATTGATATATTTAAAGTTATTTTGTTTTAGCGGTGTCTTTGGATATTTTTTAGTATTGAATTGAAAGCGACACCATTTAAAGTTTCTATTTTTTATCTGATCTGGTCATGTGTATTTTTTTATGTAATTAAGTTCGAGCCTTTCTTTTTACCATATATGTTGACTATAGAAAAACCAGGGACAGCTAAAATTTTTATCCGATCGTGTCATGTGATCTCTCGTTAAGTAGGTAATTCCAAGCGCTTTCTTTTAGAAAGGGGAGATTTGAATGAAAAATAATTACTTTTAGGATTATTTTGACTGTTTATTAGGTGTCCCTGGTAATTTTACAGTATTGAATTGCCAAATAAAACATTTAAAATTTCTATTTTTATTTAATCGGGTCATGTTATTTCTTATTTTGTAAGTAAGTCCAAGCCCTTCCTTTTACCATACATGTTGACCATAGAAGAGCCAGCGACAGCCAATTTTTTTTATCTGATCGTAACATGTAAACTTTCTTTAAGTAGGTATTTCCAAGCCCTTTTATTTGTGGAATCTTTTTTATGAAAAATCGATATTTTAAAAATCCAATTCAATTTTTTGTGAGCTGTCTAAAATTTTTGTAGTGTTGAGGCACACCAGACACCATTTAAATTCTATATATTTTTTTAATCTGATCAGGTCGTGTGAACGTTTTTATCTAAGTCCAAGCCCCTTTTTTTTTACCATAAATGTTGACTTCAGAAGAGCCAGTGACAGCTACATTTTTTATCCGATCGTTAAATGTAAATTCTCTTTATGTAGGCAATTCCGAGGCCTTCCTTTTATTTGGGGCGTTTTGTATGAAAAATTGATATTTTTAGAATTAGTTTGAATGTTTTTGAGGTGTTTAGCAATTTTGTTGTAATGAAGTGCACGAGACATCATTTAAATTTTCTATTTTTGATCTGATCGGGTCATGTGAACTCTTTTATCGAAACTTAGACCTACTTAGACTGACCCGACGTACTACTGCTAAGCGCGAAGTGGAATATCTTTGAGATATTGAATGACGCTGGCCCATGTCAGCTTCTCCGTTACTAGTCATTGGAATTCCGAGCACTAGTACAGTCACGTGACGATTTCAGCGAGAAATGAATACTCTTGGGACTGGAATAGGTATTTTACAACGGATCAAATCATTCTATGTGTGTAGAGAACGGTACTCCACTTCATTTTTTTTTTACAAAATACGTAATAAAATAAATATTTTTTAATGTTCAAGAAGTGTTAGTGGATCCGGACCCCTGCCTCAGAACGTTTTTCTTAATGCGTACATCAAACTTAATGTTCCATACTAAGCAGACCTTTATCAGACCAAACAGTGAGTTTACAGGCGGTGCAATTTATTGCACTCCCTAAAATGTTCTGGTTGGATCATATAAATTTATTCGGTGAGATATTCTTACAAAATTGCCGCTACCACATCAAGTTGATCGATGTCCAAATCATACTCTGCCACCATAGCAAGTAAGTACCGAATCTAAAAGAGTACTACTGTAGAGTAAGTCGCTTCAAAAGCAATGCCCTTATTTTGAGCGGAATCCTTGATTATAAGGGAGTGTCTGTGTTTAGCGATTTCTCCGGGTGCATCCTGTTTAGTCTTTAATACCTACATACAATCTAGGTTATTTTTACCATGAGAAAGATTTAACTGCTCCCAGATACGGTTTACAAATGGATCTCTCCATTCATAATTCACTGCTTGGAGCAATGATTACTTGTCTAAACAGCTGAAAGCTTCATCTACCCATGTGGGATTACCAATTACCACAAAAACGTGGAGTATAACTATCTGATGTCGTGCAGAGCCTTTGGATGACTTTTTATTCGTTACCTTCTACGTGGAGGTGGTGGTGATTCCATGGTAGATGGCTGTTGGGGAGTTACAATGTTGGAATCTATATCTTTAATGTCAAACATTTTTTCTGGGAGAATTGGTGGAACCTCGAAGACATCCGTTTCGTTTGACACTCTCATATGAGGTTTGTAAACCATTATCATCATTGGAATCTTAGGTTTCAGGATTACCTTTTGGTAAATTTTGTACCACTGGAGCCTCCTAAACTTATTTTGTAGCTTTAATGAACTCCTTAGAAAGGTTGGAAAAATTAGTTTCACTATCAATATTAATTTTTAGCTTAGTTTCGAAGGAAATAACATCTATGAAGACAAATACTATTTTTTCGCGATCATATAGTCGATAGGCCTTAGATTCGAGAATGTAGCCTATTTACTAGCACGGCCTAGATTTCAGTGTTTCTTCCGTTTTTCGGTAGGCACTTGGGGGGTGAGCACTACACCAAAGAATTCTAAAATATTTCAAGGTTGGCGTTTTACCAAAGCATACTTCTTCTATGATATTTTCACCAACAACTATTTGGAAGACTAGGTTTACTTAATAAACAGGGAACTTTCTCAAAAAATAGAACAATTCAGGCGTTCTATTCAGAAGTATAAAGTGCTGACTTCTGATGCTGAATCCCTGCGGACTTTAACAGATTGAAAAAATCTAGTGGATAGGCAAAACCAGAGAGCAAATCAATTATTCTCATTTATGTAAATAAAGTTTTTATTGTTTGTTTTCTTTTGGGAAGCATAGTGTATTTTAAGCCCTTGTATTTCGAGCCATTTATGTAGGTCTAAACAAGCATTCATTAGTTGGAGCATCTATTGAATCATGTTTCCAATTAATATCAAGCTTTTCTAGGCCTAACATTTATTGACCAATACATCTAACGTCACTATTAGTATTCTAATCTGTGACATATGCCTTTGTGAACGAGTGAGATGGGGTTTTTTTTGTTTAAGCAGTGCATCCTATAAATACATAAAATCGTAGTTACTATGTATTGTTTTCAGTAATTTAACGTTAACAATAATTGTATAGGTTTTGATTTATAGCTATATGAAAGTAGGTGTAACTATCAGTGGCGTCGCGTTGCCTTTTATTGAAGATATGTATTTATTTTATCTAATGTTTGAAACAATTTTTTTTTGTCTGGTAATCATTTAAATGTAATTTAAGTATCAGTGGGTTTTAAAAAAAAATCCCATACATGGCAGTGACCGTAACATGCATACAAGACGTGCACTAGTCCATCTAATGGTGGTTGAAAGTCGGTATTTGTCCGACTTTCATCCCATTGCTCTAGCTGCTGTAGTTCTTATTTGTCATGGATTTCGGAGGGGAAAGAAGGGAAAGAGCTGTGGATGCCAGGTAAAAATGCAAGCAGCAGAGCTACGACTTCTCTTGACCGATGAGTGACGACTAGAACCGAAGTCACTACCCTCTCTTCCCCTTTCAAAACATAGTGGTATGGCATGAAAGGGGAAATTAATATTATTGTCAAGGTACTGATCCTGTACACATGACACAACTTATTTCATACAATTTCAGGAAAGAGAGTGCGTCCTATATCAACCATTTTTCTTGTACAACTTTAGAGTTATAAACACAAAAACTTCGTCTGCTAGACAATTACTTTAAAAAAAAAAGGAGTGATTGTAAGAAAAACAGCTATATGCTTGAAAACAAACAAATAATTATAATTAAAGAAGGTTAGACCCCAAATATAAAGGTTTTCAACTTTTTTTTAAAATATATTTTTAAAAAAATTTCATAATATTTAGGAATGACTAAGAAATTATTTACACTAAATACCATTATTTTCAAATCGTTCAATAATTATTTTTCCATAAAAAGGGCAAAAATGCCATGTTATTTTTCAAATATGGTATGCAATCACAAATGCCGTGTGAACAGTCACTGGCTAAAATTTGTATGTAATTCATGTAACTAAGATATTTTACTTTTGTACAACTGGGCTTTAGAGTTTATTGGAGTTTATTGTAGCAGCTACTTTTGTTTTGATGTGTGTATCAGTGAAAGTTAACAAACGAAAGTTTATAAGTATATGTTTATAATAAGTAATAACACAATAATGTAAATCACAGAACAAGAGGACGCTCAAAGTCACAACCATACGAGAAAAAAACTCCAATAGCTTCTTGAAGCATAACATTTTTTTAAAAAAAGTCATTCAGGGTGATATTGGCTAGTCCTAAATATTATCTGGGGCATGTCATTAGGGACCAACAAAGCTCGGATTACACAAATGCTATGTGTAATTTAATCTTGTTTCACAAAATAGCACATGGAATACTATTTTATAAGACTAAGCAACTCCTAATATTCAGTAATTTATTTAGATTTCCCAGACTTCTTTATATTTTATCATATTTAGTCAATATTGTTAGGTATGTAGAAGGACAAGTGGGAAGAGAAGAAGGAAGAAAACATCATGTTGGAATACTCAAACAAAAGAAGCAATAACCGAGAAGAACAGATACTTTAGGAAGTGGTTCAGAGAGAGAGAACAACGGAGACGAAAGAAGATTAAAGTGCAAGGAGAGGGAGGACTGCAATGACTGTACAGGGTGATACGAGCAATATGGAACGAGGGGAAGGTCCCGGAAGCCTGGAAGAGGGGAATCATAGTACCCGTCTTTTAGAAAGGAGACGGGAATAAGTGTGGGAGCTACAGGGGAGTCACCTTGATGATCCACTGTTCAAAGGTGTATGAAAAACTACTGTAAAAAAGAATTATAGTTATAGTAGGGTGAAGATTGAGAGAGGGTAAAATAGCTTCAGACCAGGAAGATTGACGGTGGATCTTATTTTTGCTGTGAGACAGCTGCAAGAGCGAAACTATGTCTACGGAAAAGACCTGTTTGTGGGCTTCTTGGATGTTGAAAAAGCGTATGACTACGTGTGCAGAAGAAGAGTATGGAAAGCACTGAAGAAGAAAGGAGTGAAGGACGAGACCGTAAACAGAGTGCGGAATATGTACAAGAATAGTGTGAGCTGTGTGAAGTGGGAAAGGAAAAGGCAGATGGTTTTGATTTAAAGATTGGTCTCACCACTGCTGTTCATTTTAGTGATGTGTGCAATAATGAAGTGGCAGAAAGAACAGGAAAGGGAAAGATAAAAGCAATGGTGTTGACAAATTACCTGATGGTGTAGGTTAGTGAAGAGAAAGAAGTACAGGAGCAGCTGGAGGTTTGGGAAGAAGTTGTGGAGTGGTATTAAATTAGGTTTAATGTAAAGAAGAGTGAAATGCTGATCACGACAAGGAAGAAGGACAGGTATTCCACTGGCGTAGCAGTGAGAGAGGAGCAATTAAATATAGTTAAGAGTTTAAAGTATCCGGGCAATATTGTAGAAGAGAGTGGAAAGAACCTGAGAGAAATATGTGAGAGAAAGGCAAGCAAAGGAATTTTTCAAACGTATGAGAAGCCTGATTTGAGGCAGGGACATGCCAGACAAGTGGAAGGGAGTGATCTACAATGCCTATTACCTACCATTATTGACTTACGTTGCAGAAACGTGAATAACGAAGGGACAGGATGGAAGCAGAATGCAGGCGAGTGAAATGAGGTTTCTGAGAAGCAGGATTGGTGGGACAACATTTTACAGGATGTGAAATGAGAGAATAAGATGACAGGATAGAGAAGGCACGTCTAAGGTGGTGTAACCAGGTGAGAATAATGGCATGGGAATGGATTCCCAGTAGGATGTTGGATGTAGAGATGGGGGTAGGAGGCTAAGTGGAAGACCAAAGTACATATGGCTGAAGGGAGTAAGGAGGAATGTGGGAGAAAGAGGAGAGGCTGGGCCAAGGTGGAGGAAGAGAGGTGGTGAGAGGAAAGGAGGCAGTGAGGTGGCCAAACGGACCCAGCCAGTGGCTTGAAGCTGTTCATGATGATGAGTATAGGGGTTATCACAAGACACACAAAAATGTACTAATGTACTTATAATAAAATAGTAAATACTTTTTTAAAGATACTTAAAAATACCTGTCATAGCTAAATAATAAAAGTCTACTGTGTTTATATAATGATATAATTACTTCAAATTTAACATCATAAGGTTACAATCGTCTGCTTTACAACTATATATGTTTTATATAAGTCAGTTCCATATTAATGTTGCAGACCATCTCAACATATTTTGCTAGGGTAGTAGAGAGGACGCTGAAAGACAAAAAATAGGTGATCTCAGGAAATGTAATACTACCACTCAATCGGCCGATGCGAAAGGAATTTTATTTATGTCTTACAAATACGAGCTACAACGAAATAAGAAAAATTCATAGTCTCTCTAAAGCCAAAGTACTTGGTTGAATGTCAAATGCTGCAAAAAAAACTCGCTTTCCCGCCTAATAAGCATAATAAATACATCTTTTGTTCAGGGAGTGTCTCCAACATAGTTTAAAATGGCCAAGGTATATCCAAAATACTAAATTAGCCCCGTGGAAGCAAGCAGTTACCATTTTATATTCATAGTCCCGATTTACTATAAAATCCTTAAGAAAATTTGCATTCATTAAAAACACTCCTAAAGCATCTTTCACAAACAAAAAAAACCTTATTAATGGACAAACCACACGGATTCATAATAGTCAGGTCAACTGATATAGCCATTATCCAGTTAGTCGAGAACATCATTGACAAGATAAAGAATGGCCGTATTACCACCATCTTTGAACTTCAACCTTCTCCCGGGCCACAAGTAAAAGGAAATTATCAGGCGTTTCAGAACAGGACTGGTTAAATGACTGAGTGAAAGCGAGAATATCAACTAGGAAAAATAGACCTTCCAAGACATTTTATTTGACATCAATCTTGTTTCCCGCTTGGATCAAGATTATAGCATGGATAAATAAATAAAAAAAACTTCAGTTATATCAGTTAAATGACCCACTCTAAATAAACTAATCATTTACTAAGAGATTGATTTTTTGTGAATAATAGCTACGATACGGATTAGTTTTTTGGAATCATATTTAATTGATTATTATAGTAGTACTATTAACATTCTCCATGCCAATTACGATTACAAGTTATAGGTTTACTATCAACAGTTCACCTGGAGGTTTAACAATTTTTGCACATCTGTATTCATGTGTTTTCACAAACACCGTCACTGTCTATAAACATGGTTCTTATACGGCCCTACAATTTTTGCACAAATTTTGAAAATAAATTTAAAGTAAATTATAACATATATTAAATCACAGATGGCTTCAAATATTTAATGATACAATTAATTTTTATTTTAGCAATGAAATATGTACAAGTTACGCATTAAAAATAAAAGCTTTGTAACCGATAGACCTACTTTACGGCTATTGTCCCATTCTAATTTTGCAAAACAACAGCATTTTACTGATAGGAGTATTAGGCTGATTTTCTCTTTTAGGTATATACACAGTCATAACTATTATACTCGTGATATAAAATTGTCTACTATATAATATAGTTTAAAAAAATATTGATTAGTATATTGTGGCTAGTTTTATTTACTTAGTAATAATATTCTTTAAAATAAACTTTAAAAAACTATTTAATATATTTGGTTAGATGCATATAGAGTTACTTGTGATCCAATTTTTTTATATATATAAAGTATATTATTTTGATCAATGAAATATTCTATATGACATTTTGAATTTGAACACATTATTTTAACAACGAAAAAAAACCTTTAAATAAGGCTTGGTTTATATTCATGCAGAATTCATAACTAATAGCGAATAGTGTATAGTGTATAGTGCGCAAGAAGTTGAAATACATTATTTTAAATGATGGCGTCTATAATCGATTTATAGTGAATAGTGAAATAGTTCACAGTGCATAAAGTTGATTTAACTTTAACTTTTCTTATACGTTATGCACGAGTTGTGAAACGATATTCTCGCAAGAAAAATCTAGCCAATAGGATTTATGGAAAACATAATTCGATATTTTTCAAATATTATTTTATAAGTTAGAAGTTGGTCGCCATATTGGGCTTTAATTATCGTTAAATAGTTTTATATTGTGATTTTAACTTGAAAATGAGTGAAAATGAAAGTGACAATGAATATACGGTTGAATTTAAAGAAGATGGTTTTGTTTCTGTTGCTTGGGGGAGGAACCCCGCACCTCCTATTAATGTAGTTTTTGTACTTGCCTTGGTCACTTGGGAATTTTTATGGTTTAAAACACCAGGAGTTGGAAAATTCATTGTCTAAACCCACATAACCCCCCTCCAAAAATACATTTCGTGCAACGCCCTTGTACTCTAGCCTCATTTCATTCAACCACTAAACCAGATTGTCCTCAAATGAAGATAAATAATGCAAACATACTATTAAATATAGAAGGATGGGTTCTATAAAATTCATTTACCCGTGATGATAAAAAGCCAGAAATGCAATTCTAGATGGTCTGCCATTAAATGCTAAATATATAAATTCAGATTAATACTATTTAGTAAACAGTACCAATATTTATCTCTGAGATTATAATACAGCTAGTAAAATTGGCGTGTTAAAGGGAACAAGGATATTATATTTGTAAGTATGTAAATTATTTTGAAGACCAATGATTGACATACCACGCGCGCGAGGAAATCACCTCTCAAACAAATGACAATCGTTATGAATGTCTTATTCACTACGTTGCATTATAAACCTTAGTAATTTTCTTATGAATTGTGCACTATACACTATGCGCTATTCACTATTAGTTATGAGTTATGCATGAATATAAACTAAGCCTAACGACAGCAACGCTAAGGCCTTCAGTTGTGTTGATTCTATTGGTTGTTACATGACCTTTACCATTATATCCTAGAGTCTTTTATAAATTCGTCTCATTAATCCGTGGTTTCTCGTTACATAAATTCTCCTATTGTTATTTGTATTGTTTATAATTTAATTTTGTTGGTCAATCAAGTTATGTCGTGCAAATATCCACGTCAACTTCAACATTGAAAAATGGATAGCAAGACATTTTTTGTTAAGATTGAACCAGGGGAGGAATTTAAATATGATTTTCATCATGAAGAGAAGTTGGAATTTAAGGTATACCTTTGTAAATTTTGTTATTAAAATATATATTATTAGCTTGGGTATAGTACTATTTATCCGTCCCATTCTCTGCCACTTCTTTATTGTTCCATTCACCTATGTGAAAGGGTAGGCCTATTATTCTGCTGTCCTAGAACAATTTGGACACATTACACCAAGCCTCAAACAAAATTTACCGTCTTAATGAACACGTAAAAACCGTCCACAACGACCCCAATTAATTTCACTTTGGAATAAGTTTAACTTCTTCTAATGATTCGACTCTATGTAGATGATCACAAGTAAGTTATCCATAACTCTCTTCTACATTTAAAACGTCTTTAATATGGAAATAACAAGGCAACTGGTTTTAAGTTAATTACGACATTTTCCCAACCCTACTTAGCCTAACCTTTCATTACTATGACACTTTCCCAACCCTGCTTAACCTAACCTTTCATTACTATGACACTTTAACCCTGCTTAACCTAACCTTTCATTATTATGACAATTTCCCAAACCAGCTTAACCTAACCTTTCATGTGTCAATAAATTAACTGTTGTTAAATTTCCTCAAAATACAATATATTGCGTTATGGAGAAAAAATTGAACACATTTTTTTAATTTGTTGTTGCAATTTTTTAGTATAAGGATATGGCCAACTACATTTAACATTAAAGGAAAATCTCTATGGAAATAAATTAGATTATTTTATACTTTTATAAAATAAACAGTAAAATTAATCTTTCAATCATTTCTTTTTATGAGATGCCATAAGGCTGGTTAAACAAAACACTTAAGAGTTAAGGCATGTTTATTACTCATGTTAGATTATTTGTTCTTATATAACACTCTTTTAGTCTTGGTCTTGTCTTTTTTCGAGAATGGATTACCCATCTTAGGCCAATAGATTTAAGATTATTTTTTTCTGAGTAAAATATGCTGGTGGTACCATTTGTCTGCATTATCCAGACCCAGAATGGGTAGTAAGACGTGGTTCTAATAATAATAATAATAATAATAGTTATTATTATTATTATTATTATCCAGACACTAAACTTTATGAAAGTTAAATGCATTTCAGTTTTAGAAATCTTATTTGACTTAGAACATTTAAAGATTAAATGTTCTATTTTGTATAATAATTTAGTTTTTTTAAATGTGTCCTAAGCACTCTCTTTTAGTGGATTTTTAATTCAATCATGAGAATGTCACTATTTTTTACTCACATTTATTTTGTTACATAGGTACCTAAAATATCATACAAACCTATTTGAATAATATTTATATATTTTATTAATAGGGCCTACTATGACTTTTTACCTATCGCATACTTTTTTCCCCCGTTTCATTTAGTTTAGGTATTTAACTTGCAATTTGTAAACAGAATGATTATCATCAGCACACAACTTATATACTAATTTAAATCTAGAACAAACACAACATCCAGCCACACGGCCGATAATTCATTGCTGTGAAATGAGAATCTCATATTTCACCTATGATAAATTTTTTGACCATGGCTGGAATCGAACCCGGGACCCTCATCTCAGTATACACGCTATTAACTGAAATAAGTTATAGGTATTGTATACCAATTCACTTATTTCTTTTTTACTCATATAGGCTATGTGTTTCCAATTGAATCATATTCTAGGCTTATAAACTATGTTTATATTCGTTATATTAGTCCTAGGATGTCCAGCGAACTAAAAAAACAGGGAATTTGCTAGGTCAAAGAAATGTCTGTAGATTTTTTTTATCAAAATTCAGGAATTCTTACTTTTTGTCAAAAAAAACTTTTGATTTACAAAAGTTAAAATTTTCTTTTTCTTTCATTTAATACACACTATGTATATCTTTAAACCCAGCTGATCATGTCAGTAAGACTAATATAAATTCTCAAGATTATTATGTTATATTCATGTAGTCTTTCCACCCTTCTTCCACATGCATTGTCAAAGTTGAGTCATGGCCATCCACGTGTGTAAGAATTTGATTTTAGTAAAGCTAGAAGGAACTAAGAATGGCGCTTTCTCACAACTAATTTAAACTGTGCTGGCACTAGGCAATTTTTAATGGCTCATTATGATCTCACTGAAATCTATTTTACACTACCTAATAGCCCATTGCCTTAGGTGAAAAGTGTTTAGTTCCTTCATTGAGTGACACACTTTCAGAATGTATCTAGAAAAAAAAAATTATATTAAGCTGGAATTTTAATAAAATAGTGCTAATAATATACTATATAATTGTCTGAAGAAAAAAATTGGTTTTCGAAATACTGGAAAAGTAAGGGAATTTAAAAAAATTGGTATAGTTTGGCTGAACATCCTGAAAAATAAGTTTATAAATATGTTCTGAAACATTGTAATGCACTTCTCTCTGATCTCATATAGGGGCTTTATTAATTGTTATGGTTTTAAACATGCTTTGTACAAATCTATATATTCTAAATGTGTCAGGGATAAACTTCTGTTGTCTAAAATTTCTCTTTTTTTCTTTTTAGTCTGAAATTGATGTTCCAACAAAATCAGAGGGATTTTTTAATGAAGAAGTGGATGATTATCAACAGCCACAATGTGTATTAGGATCTGTAACACCTCCTATTAAAGATGAGCTCCCTGTGAGTAAACCAAATATTGTTTTTGAAATAAATTTTACTATGTTACTAGAGACAAAATTTTGTCTGTTTGCCTTTTATTTTCCTTGATCATAAAACATAGGCAGTTGAGATAATTAATTATACATGCATTTCATGTTATTAGGAATACAACATGTTCATTTTATAGTGCTTTGCCTATTCGTTTGGTTTTGCCTCATATATATATATATATATAAGCGGCTTAACACGCTTATTTCAACTTTGGCCTCTCTACTTTTGATACAGTATTGATTTTTTGCTGAAAGAAATCCAATTTCTTAGAAATTCAAGTTGCGTCATTCTTGTTTGGAGTGGATTTGAAAATAGACACTTGTTGAATAGCGTCAAATGAGTGTAAATTAGGTGGAGGACAATGGGAGCAGTGGCAGAAATCTTGTGAAGAAATGGCATGCCGTTACAGGAGAAAAATTCAACTTCTTTAGAAACGGCAAATTTGGAATTTTCTCTCTTGACATCGTGTGACGTAGAACTCTGCTTTTCAAATCGTAAAAAAACATTCAATATGAAAATATAGCCCACTTCACTACTGAGAACATAAAAATTATCTAGTGATTAACAGTATGTGACCCACTTCAGTGGTCAAACGGACTAAGGCGTCACTTGCAGTAGACTGGACTGCTGTTGATGGGGAGATCGGGGTTCGAATCTTGGTCCAGTATATTCAAGTAGTTTCCTACTAAAATATTTTTCACTTTCCCTCCATGCAAATGCAGACACATTTCCTTTAAATTCCACCTTGCTAATCCCTAATATACTAGCATAATTAGTACTATATATATATAACCTGAACGAGAAGTGATGTGGCTGTAGGTAGCAATATAAATTTTACATTGCCTGTTGTGTGCTTATAGGTGTGTTCATATTTTTTATGCCTATTTGCCTGCCTAGTTTAAAGATGTTTGGTGCCTAAGAATCTGCTCCCTAGCTATAACATATTTCTCTCTGACCGAGGACCTGCCCCCCAATCTGAATGTAAATGTGTAACTGCTCCTTACTCACTTGATCTATTTATCTTAAAAATCTAATTTAGCAATTTTATGTTTTCTTTTAATTCGCAACATATTTAGGTCCCTTTAAACACCCCTGTATGTCATAACCTATGATTACCTTTGAACCTATATACTTCAGGCTCCGGCCTATGACTCTGAGGACCTTGGCTTCAACTCGAATCGACTCACGTTTCTATGAAGACATGTTCATTTAAAAACAACGCACTACTAACACTGGTTCCGTGTGATAATTTACCCATGGCCCTTCTAATGTTCACAATGTGTGCATGGACGATAACCTTATGTCTATCTTCTAAGTCAGGGGTCTCCAAACTTTTTGCTATGCGGGCCACATAATATATTTTACACATTTTTGCGGGCCAAAGTAACGTTCACTTGTTATTCAAGTAGCGTTATTTTTGCTCTGAATGCCTTGACATGCGCGAATAGATCATAAATCAAATTTGTTTCAACATGCGAATTTAGATTCAAGTCATATGGCCAGTCACGTTTATTAAAAAAATCCACTTTCCAAGGCCAGTCAGCATTTGATAAAAGTGATTGACGTTTGATTCTTCTCTGTGAGAAATGAATCAATTTATATGTAATAAATTATATTTATAATAATTAGTCAATGTAATTACTTGTTTTTAGATTAGGTAACATCTTTCCGAACTTTCCTTTGATAACCCTCTGCCGGGAGATTTGGAACTACCTAAAAATCGTCATAGTCAAGCCTTTCTGCTGTCGGTATAAGGAATGGCGCCTGCGACTAAAAATGAGGGTTTGCAATTCCGACAGCACTCTGGCTTGGTGTCATGGGGGAAGCACGCATGCGTACAGAAATCGGATACGTCAAATAAACTGTGTAGTTAATAAATAACCAAGAGGAATAATTAATTTGTTTTTTTATAAAATCTTGGAACGGGCCGGATATAATCTTGAGGCGGGCCATAGTGTGAAGACCCCTGTTCTAAGTCCTTGACAAAACCACGTGACACATAACAACATTGGGCATTTAAATACTCGCTATATGACTCAGGCTCTAATATCATGTATTTACCACATTCTTTATCCTTCGGGATACAAACCACAACTCTTAAGGATGATTCCTTTCCCTAACGGGATTTTTCCAGCATCATTTAACAGTACTTGGTACCTGGGCACTTTCTGCAGAGCATAATCCATTTGCGACCTCCGTGTTTACAACTTCAATGGTCCGTGTGCTTTCCCTTTCAGTAAATCTACCTAGTACATAACTCTTATTATGTAAGTACATATATTCTGTTTTCCTATGTTGATTATAGTGGAGTGCTGCTTCAAGAAGTCAAGTCCCAAGCAGCCTGCATACTAAAAATTCTCGCTATCTACTACCTGGATTCGAACTGGTTACACTTCTCTTTCCATACTCAATTATACGGGGTTTTCAGTTGGATTCTGTACACTTTGGTCTGATATCCCCAAAATTTCATATTTTAGTAGAGAGGTGACTTACATTTCATTTCGCCACATCAGGGTATATTGTGTTATAGTATCCAAAAGAAGCTTACATTCTCGTTGTTTAAAATAACATGTAACAATCATCTCTAACACCCTCGTCATTGTCTATAGACACAGAGGGAACATATCTTACTGGGTACCGGGGTTTGGGGCCAACCAACCTCTGCCGTGTGTGGCTCTAAAGTGGTATTCTCTGGTCCCTTTAGCTCGCGTCTGCATCCTTTGCCATAGTGTCCTTGTATACCACAGCCAAAACAACGTCCTTTAGGCTACACGCCCATAATCTGAGCACTTAACACACTGTGTTTCTTCCGTAATGAAAAATACTCTCTGAAGTCACTTTTTTTTTTTACTTCCTGTGGTCTCCGAACGACCTTGACCATGTCCACGGGGGCCCCTGCTGCCTCTCTAAATGTCTTCGACTTAGCCAATAGTGTCCTTTAAGCCTTTTAAAAAGGCGTCTAATGCTAATGCACTTTGCCATAATACACTGAACTGACCCGTAATCATAATGATTTCAGAATCCTTTGAGCTTTGTATGTATGTGCCCTTATACAATAAGGCATAATATGGTTTAAAAAGACGCACTTCAGTGGTGCCAGGGTCTAAGGCGTCGCTCTCACAATTGACTAGATTGATAATAGCGAAGTGGAGGGGATTCAAACTCTGGCAGAGTGTACTTTTTCTTCCCCTAAATGGTTTACCCCTCTCCCTCCACTTATATGCAGCTATATTTGTCACATATTCTACTTTCATTATTTATATTATATTAGCTAAATTACCTTGTGATAACTCAAACGTGTAGTAAAACACAAAAATAAAAATAAATTGTTAAATAAACTAAGACTAATTATGGAAGAGTCACTTTGAACTAATGTAACTACTACATTTGATTTATTATATCTAGTTATGATAAAAAAACAAACATTTTTTACTCATTTCACATTACACTGCAATTCTAACTGTCAATTACTATTTTTAATGGCCTAACAAGTCTGGCTAATCTTTAAACTGATTATAATAATCTCTTTCTTACAGAAACACCAGGAAAACTCAAGTAACGAAGAAGGATGCTCTAAATGGGGTGTAAGTGTAGTTAAATGTGCTAAATATGTAGGGACCAAACCAAAATGTAAAGAAGGCTGCACTAAGAATGATAAGGTGGGAGGTAAATGTATTCAACATGGAGATACCAAGTATAGGAAAACGTTTGAAGAAGGGTGCTCAAAATGGGCTACGAGGGCAAGTAAATCTATGACTCATGGGGGGACCCAGACTAAGAATACATGTAAAGAAGAAGGTTGTACTAAATGGCCTAAGAGGGGAGGTAAATGTATGACTCATGGTGGGACCCAGACTAAGAATACATGTAAAGAAGAAGGTTGCACTAAATGGGCAATGAGAGGAGGCAAATGTATGAAACATGGAGGTACCCAGACTAAGAATACATGTAGAGAAGAAGGTTGCACTAAATGGGCTATAAGGGGAGGTAAATGTAAGAAACATGGCGGGACCCAGGCTAAGAACATATGCAAAGTAAAAGATTGTATTAAAAGGGCTATTAGGGGATGTAAATGTATTAAACATGGAGGAACGTTTAGAAAATGTAAAGAAGACGCGTGTACAAAGTATTCTCAGTTTGGTGGTAAATGTATTAAACATGGAGGAACCAAGCCAATTTGTAAAGAAGAAGGCTGCACAAAGATTTCTAAGATGGGAGGTAAATGTATTAACCATGGAGGTATGCAGAGTAAGAACGTAAACACAGAATAAAGATACACTAAAGGTTCGCATGGGTGATCACACCTAGAGGCGACACTTGTGTCTAAAACAGTGTCTTTGTCATCCACACATACCAAAATTTTTGAGGCTATAGCAGTGTTACTATACACTCGTGTTGAGATCAAGTGTCAGCAAAATGTGTCACTTTTTGTATACACAACTCTAGACTTAAATTGAATTGGGAGTTCACTCGGCCATTGGCAGTTTATGTGAATTTGTTAACATGGACGAACGTATACTAGCTGCCATGGTAGTCGCTTGTGAAGTGATATAAATAAAATGTCTAAAAACAGAAGTGTGGACAAAGGATTTGCCGAGAAAAAAAATATATAATTTTGGTTGCTCTAACAAATTACTTCATGAACCAGAACTTAGGGACGAAAGGTTTTACATAATTTTCCTATGTGTCCGCTTTGGATTTTGATAATTTGCATGAAAAAGCTACTCCAGTAATGAAGAAAGAAGATACTGTAATGAGAGAGTCTATAGGCCTACCAACCGGAGAAAGATTTGCACTAACACTACAAATTCTGACTACAGGTAAGACTGGAAATAGGTTCGTTTTGACCAAACTTTGGGTAGAACTAAAGTTTGGTAAACATTGCTTTGTATGGCACCAAGTCCGAAGCCCTATTTAATGTTTGGTTAAAAATAGCTGATTATTCTTAGTAAAATTTACCCTCTCTATCAGCCTATTCATCAGGTCAGAAATTTCGTTAGGTGACATATCATTTTCTGATGTTTTTATTCGGGATTCCAGTGCAAACTATTTCCAGAATGCTGTCAAGCTATATTTGAGGTTTTGAAGAATGAATACTTGAAGGTATTTAAAAAGATTTGATATTTTAAACAAATTCATTTAAGCAATCCATTGTTTTTATTATAATAATTACATTTTTACATTCGCTCCAATACACATATCTTTTTAATATAAATTATATGATATCAATAAATTTAAAGTTTTTGTTTATTTAAAAACTTTCGTTTAGTTTTTAGTTTAAAAAAGCATGAAGCTGGGTGCGAAAAGATACCAAAACGTCGCCCTAGAAACATAAATATTGTAAAAAATAAAGTTGGAATTTTTCAAATATATTTGATGTATATATGTAAATTTTACCAATAAGAAATACACTAAATTGTTGTATGAAATAATTATTCAGAATCCAAAACCTAAATTATCATACAGATTAATGAAAAAGTTGGCAGTATTATTGCCATCATCAGTAGACCATGTGTTTATGGGCGTTATTGTTGTAAACACATAATCCAATCATTCCATTTCAAGATGGCTGCTTGGATTTTGTATTTAAGTCTACTTTGGTATTTCTCTGATCATAAATCTCGTTTTGCTGAGGCTACAAAGTATCCAAAAATGTGGGCACCATTATCAGGAATCTTCTTCTGGTTCATAATTTCTAGTGCCTTCTCCAAAACTTTGTCTTCTTTTTGGATTTTAAATGTTTTGCAGATCATTTTTCGAATATTTTCTGGCAGCGGTTCCGCCGACCAATCATTTTCTCCTTTGTGTTATTCTTAAATAGTCAAAACTCAATAAATTTCCTTTTTTTTAAATATATATTTTGTGATTAGTGAAAGTCTTTCCTTATTAAATTTTTCTATATTAGAAACTATAGTTTCGATGTAATATGGAATCATCAGACCAAAAAATTGTGACTTATTGAAAATTATTAGTAGATAAGATCACTATCCACCAAAAATATATAAATGAAATATAAATTCTACATTAAAACCATAAAATAAATTATTAATATAAATTTTTATTTCACAGCTGCCTTAATCAGAGGATGAATGGAACAACAACATTGCATGTGATTTTGAAAGGATTTGGAATTTTCTCAATCGCATTGGAGCTCTGGACGACAGACGCATTGTCATTTAAAAGTCATCATGTATCTGAAGCATTTATTATGGTTTCATACAAACATTCAGCCTTATTTTGATGACTATGATTGATGCAAATTACAAATATATTTATGCTGATTTCGGCTGCAATGTAAGAGTGAAAGATAATGTCATTCAAAATTGCTCTTTATAAATGCTCTGGAAACCAATTCACTAAACATAGCCGAACTGAGACCTATTCCAGGAAGAGATAAAACTGTTCCGTTCTTGATTACACCTGATGATGCTTTCGCACTGAAACCTCATATAAAGAAACCATAGCCTAGCCATACAAAAATCAACTTTACCGAATCACGTTTACAACTATAGATTGTTAAGATTTAGACGGGCTGTGTAAAACGTTTTTGGATTCATTGCAAACAGATTTAGATTTTTTTTTTAAATTCTATTTTGTTAGAACAAAAAAAGATAGGAACCGGTGTTTCAGCTATTTTGTATTTGCATAACTTTCTTATAACTAGAGATTCACGTCAAATTTATGCACCATATTTTGTTTTAAATAATGATACAGAAGAAGGAATCACGAATGGAAGTTGGAGAAAAAAAGTACTATATAAAAAGCTCATCCCGCTAGTGAGGAATTTCGGACCTAATTACAGAAATTATAGTAAATAAATACGAGAAGGGTTCAAAAATTATGTTATGTCACTCATTGGCGAAGTGCCTTGACGATACAGGCACATATTATCAGTGTTTAGTAATAATTTATTTGTTGTTTAAATATATTTATACATCCTTAAAATAAAATATAGGACTAACAAAATGTATTTGTGTTTCTATACAATTTAAGGAAGGCTACATGAATTGTATGGATTTAAAGCAATCTCATTTGCTGGCATACAATTCGCCAGACCCTTGTTCACTTTTCCTTGTTTTTCTTAATTAATTATTTAACCAAGTCCTCGGGCTATGAAGTTTCCGGCTGACTTCTCCTTTGTTCGTATTATATTCTTGAGCTAGTTTTTAAATTGCAGAGGTACGTTTTGAACGATTTTTGTAATCTTCCAGTGAAACATCACACAGTAGCGGAATGCCTTCCAATAGTGATATTAAAAGTTTTGTTTTTTCTTTCGTCCACTTGAATTTTGACATTGTGAAGCTGTAGACACCCACAAAATATTTCCAGAAGGTTGAAAACTTGCTAGATGGCTCATTACATTGAATCCAACCTGTTCACACGGGATTTGCAGCGAGACTGGCGACACTGCAACATGGTCTAGCAATACCAGTTTAAAGCGCTGTACAAACGCCGACACTTTATTGTATAAACATGATATAGACAAAAAAGGGTGGTCGTGTATGCATACTTTAAAATGCTAAGATGGGAAGTAGATGTATTAAACATGGAAGTACCCATTGCAATAAAACATTTAAGAGGAAGGATGCTGTCCGACATCTTAGCTCAGTCGGTAGCGTGTCTCTCTACTGGTTATATGCAGTCCAGTCTAACGAAAAAATGAATCCTAAAAAATTGTGACCGCAGAAGCTGGTCACAAAATATCTTATAATTCATTTACAAGTGCATTTCCAAGACTCGTGTCACTTACGTTTAAGCTGTAGAAGCACTGACAATGTATATTTTGGTCCAACACCCTCAATTGTTTGAGAAGTTTTGGTCAATGAAAGGGGGTTGAGGTGGGGTAAGGGATTACCGCTACCTGGACTCTGGACTATTGTAATCGGAGAGACGGCAGCTCTTAGCTCTCAGCTTGTCTTTCTCACGAGAAACATTTTGCAAGTGAGTTGTTTCAAAGAATTCTCACTTGGAAGCGCTATTATCACTGGATATTTTAAGTACTACCTGACTCGAGGGGCGCAACAAATCTCCCGTAAGGCTACGTATCTGTTATTTCCTTGTCTGTGACCTAGGTCATAATACAATACATAAAAAATATAGAATTGCCATTTTCTTTATAGATTAAAATTATTAGTGAAAATTAGCCCATTAAAATACCCTCAATGTACAGATTGCTTTATCTTAGAACAAAATTTAAGAGATTAAAATTATTGGAAGGCAAAATAGAAAATTAAGTTTAAACGGGTCCACCATTATGGCATACGGTGTTATAGAGCTACTAGTACTGACATTAATTGTAGGTCGCAGCACCTAAGAGGAAAATGCTCTGCCAACATTTTAACTTTTATTGAACTAATGTTCCATTTTTATATTCATATATTCTATCTGTGATCTGTGACAATATGGAGACGTGTGATATTTCTCCCGTGAAGGAGGAAATTGTTGAATTTATTAAGACAGAGCCTCAGAATGAAGATGAATTTGATATGTGTGGGCAGTCAGGAATTAAAACTGAGGTGAGATATAAAATATTTTGCTTGTGGGGGAGTGGAAGTAAATGAGAGATAGCTTTCGTATTTTTGTTAATTTTATTGAGAAAGAAAACTTTTTTGGCTAAAATATATATAAAATAGTACTTCAGTAGATTTGTTTATGGTTTAGTTTTCTACACACAATATAAATTGCTCTTGAATATTTGTCAAAGCCAAAAACAAATCATTGGATTATTTTGTGGGGACGCAACCCAAGAACCGTACCTTTTAGGATGTTTTTCTCTCTCTAAAATTTAAAAAAAAAATGAAAAAAATTTATACTATCAATACACCCAAAAAAATGCGGGGAATCCAGTGAAACAAAATTCAAGAATATAATGAAACTTTGCTTAGTGAACAATTAATAACCAAACTCACCCAAATGACAAAGGAACAATTAATATTATTAAATAATCTATCAAATGTCACCACCGAAGCGTTACTTGAATATTACAGACCCGATTATTGCGCGATAATCTTCTCCATCGACTACAATCTACTTTACACAACAGAAGAAATCTTGAAAATGGCTTATTTTTTCTGATTCGACCTTAAACACTCTTTCACATTCACTAACGACTTTATATTCAACAAACTTACAAAATGATCGATTAGAACTGAATTAAAACATGACAAAAATTATAACGAGAACAGACACACACCCGTAACTCAATCAACTGAAAGTCAAATATTAAAATAAAATAAAATATATTTTTACGCTAAATAATGTTTAAATATAAAATTAAGGCTACTTTCTAACCTAGAATAACTTAACCTTCCAACATTCCTAATAAATTAGTATAATGTGTTGTTAGTATGTTTACGTTTCGACTTAGTTTTTATTGAGTTTTCTAAAAGTTGTGACAGAATAATTTCAAATGACTATAATAGCTGTATTGTACCTTTGGATTTGCAATTTCCTTGTAGGTATTTAAAAAAAATATGATTTGAAATCTTGAGTTAAATGCATGATCATGTACTTACACATCATTCACTACTAAAAAAAATCAAACCGTGGGAATAGCACCTGTAAAATAAAACGTATAAAAGTGTTTGCTTTGTTACATTGCAATATATATACATATTTACTATTATTTTTACTACTATTATACACTTAAGAAGTCCACAAATTGAACAATACCAACATTAATAATTTTTATAATTTTGATTAACTAATAAACAACGAAAACAAAAGAAACATACAAACATAAATACTGACCAACTTTTGGATTAAATTATGATCTTTTGTGTTGTATAGAGTTACTTTTTCTTATAAATATTTCATTGTTTATTGATAAATATTATTAAAATTTTAATTTATCAATGCATAAAAAGGTATGTTAAGTTAGGTAAGTATCTTAATAATAAATAAAAATTATGAAGGGTTAATTCTATCTAATTTCTATCTTCACATGAGGTTTATACTGTACTTCTTCTTTAGCATTGTTTGCTCCATGTAACGAGAGCCTACTCCTCCAACTCTTATAGTAAGGATGAGTTTGTCGAATGAAAAGATTCACCAAGCTATCCTGTGAGCTGAATTTATAGTTACAGTGAACTACAGTGTTACTACCCACTCTACTACCTCTTAGCTACGACCACAATAGACTAAAAGGAAGGTGGGGGTAAGCTACATGAGATATGTGACAAAGAAAGCAAGACATTAGCAACAATTAAATAACAATATGAACATTTATTCAAATTAACAAATGAAACAATAAATTGCATGGCCTCAAAAATCTATCGGAAGTATGTTGAAAATCATATCAATGTTAAAGCACAGTTTCATCAAGCCAATGTTTCCACTCGAAACGTAATTTTAAGTCAAATCGGTCTGTCTGGAAGAGACAACAACTCGACCAAACTACATTGTCAGTTTCACAACAGTGAATTTTTACAAAACAACCTTAAATGTTTGACTCTTTAAACAAATCATTATTTTCAAAATATCTAGACAGATATTTATTTGAATACAAAAAAGAGCCTAATGGGCATCTTGAAATGGTTACCAAAGTGTCAGCTTCACTACATTGAATACAGACAGAGTTAAAAATAAAGTTAAATTAAATATCACACAGATATTTATATGAACACGAGAGTTTGGCTTTCCGGCATTAAGTCAAACTCCCGCGGGACTATTAAATTTCGACACAACGAACTTGTTAACAAAAAAATATGACAAACATAAATACTAGTTAAACCGCAATTTAGTCCAATTAAATAATTTGGAAAATTATTTAGTCTAAATCTAACAATCAGCTAAACTTTACGTTAATTCAAAAAGCCATTAAATATGAAAATATTATTCAAAAAATGGAGGAATTTACATTTACTTAGTATACAAAACTCTGTCAGTTTAAATTAAATACTTCTAACAAAACAAGTTAATAAATGTGGGAATCTAATATTTTACGTGACTTCACTGACACTAGCGCCCAAGTGGTGGCAAAACGAATTAACTGTCTCATAATTAAATTTAGTTTTATAAAAAAAAAAGCATTTAATAAATAATTTACACTTATTTTGGCTTATTCCAAAAAATTACATTACATTCCAAATTGAATTAGCCATAATTCAAGTCTATTAAATTAACTTCGATAAGGAAAAATAACACAATACGTCATCATCCTGTAAATTGTGCAAGTTCAGGACATGACTTCTCCAGACGGCGATGACTATAAATGTTTAAGACATGACTTCTCCTGAAGTGTCTTACAAATTAATGGTCAATAAGGGCCAGTTTCATAGTCAGATTTAATACGCCTAAAGTGCGAGTCGATACTAAATACAGGACGAAACCTACCTAGACCAAAATGGAATGGGCCAGTTTCGCAAATGAAACTGGCCCATTCCATTCAATTTCAGGTAGGTGACGCCTTGTATTTAGTATAGCGCCGCACTTGAGGCGTACTAAATCTGACTATGAAACTAGCCCTAAGTTTAAGAACCGCAAGGTTTAAATAATGTTTCTAGTCGCTTAGGGTTGGAAGGGGGGAATGTTCACATTGGTCGGTGGCTTCCAACGGTCATTTTTTAAGCATGCAGACGAGCACGTAGTCCTGGATCAGGCTAGGATTGGCTGGCTATCTCCAACACGCACTGCATTGGTGTTAGAGATCTGTTTGACTGATGTTGGTGACGTACAGACATCACGCGATGTGTTCGTGGTTGGTCTCGTCTTGCACGCCGGGCTGCAGGATAGTTTCAGTTATTGTTCTCGGCTAGTTCCGAAAGGATCGATTTAACTTGCCCACTCGGAACCTCAGCTGTTGACGCACGGCGGCTCGATCTACCCGCTCATCGATTTAGGAAACGAGGTGTGTACTCCAGTCTTGAAGGTTGTTCTAGCCAGAAGATACAATTGGTGAGTACATGAACAGTTTGTGATCGTGGGGAGTTTATTCTTGTTTGATATCGTTCTTAATATAGACTGAGTCTACATAGGGCTACATTAGAGATGCTTACTATTGCAGGAAGTTTATTAATAAAGAGGTTTCATACGGAGTTGGTAGTATGACTTTTAAGGAAAACCTTTGCGTGACGCTTAATATGGGGGGTAGTATGATGTAACATGTTACAATGCTACAACAGGTTTCTCATAGAGCCGGGGTTTCTTGTTGACCTCTGTAGAGTGTTTGATGTTCTGCTGATTGTTGTATTTTCATGATTTATATTTTTCAAAAACCAACGGCTTTGTAAATGAATTATTAAGATGCAGTCATATTTTCATAGACAGAAACTTATATGACAGCTATAAAAGTTACTAGATCTGCTTTCACAAACTCATATGTTAATTCATGTGATCTACCGCTGTCACTTTTAAGAGATACCGTTGTAACCTTGTTACAACATGTAAAGCAAAGGATTGTTTGGCTCACCTATTCTGCCCCCATTTGGCTCGTCTTGACAAGGCTCCACACTACGAACACATCACGGCACGACTCGTATCTGACTGAACTGAGGGACATTGGTTTACTGCCCGCCTCTGATTGTGCCTCGCCCAAGAAAAAAACAAGAGACAGTCGACATGCGCCGATCTGGTGCGCACCGACGAGTGTGTTGTGAAAGTAACGGATCTATTGTCCGGCACGCGTTTTGAACTAAGCCGAGACTGAGTGAGCAAGTTCCAGAACAGTGCTACCCCCTTACCCCTCTTCCCATTCTTGCTTCCCGCACTTTGAGAGCACGTGACTTCTATTGTGTGTATATAATGTCAGGACTCTGTAGTGCCAGTACACATTTCGCTACAATCTCTAGGTGAGACACTTTGGTCTTTGATAGGTTTAGTTTTGTTTATTTTAAAATTTTGTTTGGTATTAATGGATTCAAAATTACTGTTTGGCAAAGTTATGTTAAATTTCAATCTTTGTTTATTTTTGTCAGGTCTGCAGAATTTAGATTAGAGACCATGGTACAACGTATTACCGTTGCACGGTTGGAACCAAAAAATTTGTCAGATAGAGTAACTCTTTTTATCCTCTTCACGGATGGGTTTACATTTTAAAGCACCACCATTTTTAAAGTGGAATATTCTATTGGATTATACCATATTTATATTTTAGTAAACTCATGTTTAATGATTATGTTACTTGTTATAAATGAGAATATAATTTATTGGAGGTTTAATGTCCCAATTCCCTGCTTCTCGAATTGTAATTCCCAGGAGCGCAGATGCGCTATCTTCCTTAAGGAAACAATGCACCCCCAGCACTTTGAGCAAAGACGTGCGAAACGGCGATGTGAAGTTTTGGGCTTCCTATTATGTGATCTGCTTGTCGTCGTTGGAAAGAAAAAGGCCGTATGTACCTTTCTTTTTATAACGAAATATTTAAGGTTTTCTTCTCATTCTGAACCAAGCTAAGATTGTCATTTGACATGAGGCTGAAACAGCTATCGCACGTTTTGGCTTTATTCATCTAATATAAATCCATTACTTTATTCGTTTAACTAAATTGCTATTTTAAAACAAGAGCTACTACCTTCTCTGGTAGCAAGTTCAGATATGTTTGCCTTTTCCGCGCCTTTCTTTTCGAATTTCTTTTTTCCCCCTTCTTTTCAGCAAGCCGTTGAATAGTTTCTTTGTGAGATAATTGTTATTAGAGATAAACTCTAAAAAAAAGGACGTGTATCGAATACAAATTAAAATTATAAAAAAGAAGGTCTTAGGTTTATTTTTCTCTGTCGAATTTTCTGAAGATTTCAACTTGTTATTTTTTTTTTTACATTAATGTACTATTGAAGAGACCTTGTGTCTTACAAAGAAATTGTTCAAGTTAAAAAGTTTTAAATTAGTAAGAGATGAAATTGCTTTCAAGTCTACAAATTTAGAAAACAACTATGAAGATTTCTTTAACGATAGCATGGGTCAAATTACTTAAGGTTAACTGACATGTACCCATCTTTTTGACTTAAGTTCATTCGAAAATAAATGTACTACACGATTTTAACAAGTATATAATTATTAGCTATAAATATTTATAAATCATTACAATTGACGAGCTATAAAGTGTCAAACTTGGTATTTTATGCTTTTCATTTACCATGTTGCGTAAAGCAGAGTCTTGGATTCTTAAGAATTTGGAACAGAAGAACTTAGAATGCTTTGAGTTGTGGTGCTGGAGAAGACTTAAGAAGATTAGGTGGACAGACAGGGTAGCACTGAAGAAATCCTAAGAGTGGGGTAGAAGAGAACCATTTTGGTTGTGATTCTTCGGTACAAAACAAACTGGATCGGACACATCCTTAAAGAACTGTCTTCTGCACGACGTCATAGAAGTAAAGGTTGAGGAAGAGAGGAGCTTAGGAAGGAAAGAAGAAAATTCTGGGAGCTGAGGTAGGAGGAGGCAGAGGACAGGGCGTATTGGCGATATAAGTTAACTGAAAAAAGAAACGGACTTGTCGTAACATATATAGAACTAGATCAAGATATATATATAGGATGTAATGAGGTGGACTGGATAGAACTAGCTCAAGATAGGGATAGGTGGCGTACTTTGGTAAGTGTTGCAATGATCTTTCGAGTTTCCAATGCCATGCCATGGAATAATTGTCATTATTTTATGATAATATGTTATCAATGTGTAACCTTGTTACAACATGTAATTAAAAGGATTGTTTGGCTCACCGATTCTGCCCCCATTTGGCTCGTCTCGACAAGGCTCGTATCTGACTGAACTGAGGGACCTTGGTTTGCTGCCCGCCTTTGATTGTGCCTCGCCCAAAGAAAAACAAGACAGTCGACATGCGCAGATTCGTGCGCACCGACGAGTGTGTTGTGAAAGCAACGGATCTATTGTGCAGCGCGAGTTTTGAACCAAGTCGAGACTGAGTGAGCAAGTTCTAGAACATTGCTACCCCCCTTACCCCTCTTCCCGTCCTTGCTTCCCGCGCTTTGAGAGCACGTGACTCCTATCGTGTGTATATAATGGCAGGACTCTGTAGTGCCAGTACACACATCACTACAATCTCTAGGTGAGACACTTTGGTCTTTGATAGGTTTTTGATTTTGTTTATTTCAAAATTCTGTTTGGCATTAATTGGATTCAAAATTACTGTTTGGCAATGTTATGTTAATTTTCAATCTTTATTTATTTTCGTCGGGTCTGCAGGATTTTGATTAGAGACCATGGTACAACGTGATATCTTTGTACAGTTGAACCCAAAACTTTTGTCAGAGTAACTCTTTTTATCCTCTTGACGGATGTGTTTACATTTTAAAGCACCGCCATTTTTAAAGTGCAGTATTCTATTGGATTATACCATATTTATATTTTAGTAAACTCATGTTTAATGATTATGTTACTTGTTATAAATTAAATTATAATTTATCAGAGGTTTGTACTTTGTTGGCTAAACCAGGGGCCGCGAGCCCACGTGCTTAGTCTGCTAACTTTGTTCATATGTTAGGTTTCCCAACTGTAATAAATCTTTCAATAATAGATCTTTATTGTACATTTCTATTGCACCCGTAATGGCTGTTAAGATATACTTTTATCTGGAAAACATTGTTTATTACTCTAGTAAATTGAGAGTCGCCGATGGTGACGGGCTGATATCCTTATGATATTACCAGAGTCTGTAGGTTACTATTTCTATCTTTCGCTATTATTATTATCCCTATCAGATTTGTACGAAGGTCAATTTAACTGTAAATTTGTTTGGATTGTTTGATCGACCATCTTTGAGCTTGGGTTCGTGCCCCGGATCTTTTATTGTGCTATTATTTTGTTTTGGCCATTGTGAATAAATTCTACGTCTAACGAAAGGCATGTTTCACTCTCTCTCTTAGAGTTTTGTCATTTGTTGAATAAAAAAATAAAACTCTCTTGTAACCAACCTGACTGCTATTTATAGGTATAAGAGTACACAAAAGGGGGGGTTACAAATGTCGACCGCAAATTATATTTGTATACTCTAAAAGTGCCTTCCTAAAAAGGTCAATTTAACTGTAAATTTGTTTGGATTGTTTGATCGGCCATCTTTGAGCTTGGGGTCGTGCCCCGGATCTTTTATTGTGTTATTATTTTGTTTTGGCCATCGTGTATGAGTTCAGCGTCTAACGCTAGGCAAGTTTCACTCTCTCTCTTCGAGTTTTGTCATTTTATTGAATAAAAAATAAAACTCTCTTGTAACCAACCTGACTGTTATTTATGGGTATAAGAGTACATATAGGGGGGTTACACCGTTGATAATTATTAAATTACACTCATTAAAAATAGAAAAATGCTATCTATTTTGAGAATGTCTTTGTATATAAAAGGTTTAGTAATGAAGTTTTGACTGTAGATTGCTATTTCAATGACCACAAATCTAAATGTGTATATAGAAAGTACCTATTTGTCATTATATTAAATAAAGCTAGATCACAAATATTAGGCATAAAAACTGTGTTTTATTAGCAAGGAGCTCTCCAAAGAATCACTTGATATTTTATTTTAAATATTAATTTGACACTAACATAAACTTTAGCATTTGTACTCTGATTTATTAAACTTTTTTAGTGTTTGCAGAACATGTTAACTATAAACACAATTTGTAACATATTTGTGTATGCAAATCTCCTTTGCATTATTGACATGTTTAATTTATATTAATACATGTATGTTTTATTAATTCTCTAAGGATTCCAATTTGGCGGGAAATTTTAAAGATATCATTAACTATGAAGCACAAAGTTTTCACACCTCAGACGTGGAAATGAAATCTCTGTGGGATGGCTTTCTTCCAATCAAAGAACAAATTAAGGTAACAACTCTCTATACATTAAATATTAAATATTTTAATTATCTATATAAAAATAGCCTCTTAAAACTGGACTATGGAGTTAAATAAAAATTAATAATAATTGGAAAACTTATGAAAATGTTTAAATACATATGGAATTTAATTATTTATACTGGAAATATAAAGAATTGTATTGTCAAACTTATAGTTTATTTAATAAATTCTTCAGAAAAAAATTCAAGGATATTGAAATACTATATTTTTAAAGATTTTTTAATGAAAATTTCAAAATGAATTATAGTTAATTTTTAACATACCGGCACTAATATTTAATCCGTCAAAATTGAAAACCAAAAAATGTCAGTGTGTTAGCTTTTTCAATGAAAAATTAGGGATTATTTAAGTAAGTTCATCAAATTAATGAAATCTTTATATATATCTCAAAAATATCTAAAACAATTGACTTAAAGCTGTAAAAATAACTTTTATTAGAGAACAAAAATTTTACTTTTTATAAAATTGACTATTGGGAAGTATTTTTATTAATGTTTATAAGAGGAGGATTTTACATTTTTGGAGTAATTTCTGGAATTGTTACCGCAACCCAATGTTCTATGGAGAGACATATGTGTACGAAGGTTAATATTAGAAATGTGGTTCTCTACTTGCTTATTTCCTCAGTTCTTTTTTTTATCCTCTGCAGAGGTACCCTTTTTAAAACTTGCAATGCCCAAAATCACAAATATATAAGTAGTTTTAGAGTATCTTTTGGAGTGAAATTCCCTATTTCCCCTGTTTTCCCCGTCTTTTTTATTTTTTTATTTTTTTATTCAGGCACTAAAAATTCCTTTTATCTTCCTGGTTCTTCAGGTACATACCTACCCTGTTCGTAACAAACTTTCAAATATATCTTTCCAGGGTTTAATAGTTATCTCGAGTTGAATTTTTTTCTGGATATTCATTGCAAATCCTTTAAGATATTCCTAAAGGTAAAAACCCAGGGGAAGTCAAATCTTGGGCTTGGGGTGTACGTACATTCAACCGAATCATCACGTCGACTTATAATATACCTTGGTAACATTTCATAGGGTTAAAACCTTGGAAAATTTGTAGTCTTCATTCCTTATTGCAGGTACAACGTTTTATTAGAGTTATGATTATGCTGTAATGTTTTCCTCAAGAGAGTTAAGTCTAATTATTTAGGAGCCCCAAATACCAAGCTACTTTACTTAACCCTGGACAGTAGGTTTACGTTTCATAAACCTGTGATTCACACACACACATCTTAAATGTAATATTTAGTTAACTTAATATATATGCGGCCCATTTTGTTTGTCTTTAAAGAGAAATGTTTATTTGTATTGTATTTGTAGGAAGAGTCCGACACTTCAAATTGTGTTCATGAAATTGTGAAGACTGAAATTAAGTTATATGATTCCTCTCTCGGAATTATGGACTTGAACAAAGACTACTTAGCACACGCACGCACGCACACACATGAAAGAAGAAATAATAAAATTAATTCTCTCTTGGCTACACTCGAGTATATTGTGTTTATTTAACTGTGTAAAAATACAATTATATACTCAGAATTGCCAACGCTTCCAAATTCACCCTAATATCTACAATAGTTTTAAGGTTTTAATTCATTCTTTGGATATTTTCTATCGTTTTACGGAGTAACTCATTTCAATTTCATTTATTTATCGTGCACTTTCTGAACCGACTGATTATATCAACACATGACTTAAAAACTAACTTAATTCTAAAAGAGACACAACATCCACCCCCCGGCCGTTAATTTTTCAATTTGAAAGGGGAAACTCACATTTCACTATTGAAAAACTTTTTTTCAAGCCATGCCGTGAATCAAAACCCGGGTCCCATTACTCAGTAGACAGACAGACTACCGACTGAGCTAAAGTATGTTCGTGATAGGTTTTTACCTGGATGATAGTTCAAAATTCATATGTTTAGGTTTTGCGTTGCCAACACTTTTAAAATATCACAGTGTGCTTATAAATGTTAAGTTTTTTAATTATATGTTATATTTTACATTTAAAATAACGTAAACTTAAGTTTTCTTACACTGTTTCATAACTTTTAATAATTTATTTTCACCATAATCCGAAACAATATTTTAAACATAATTAAAAGTACTTATTTTCCGTTTTGGAGTGCTATCTATAATGTGTAATATAGTGCATACATTTATACCTTTTAATATAGGCATCATATTTACTTGAAAAAGTGAAGATTCTTGTCATTTTTATATATATATAATACATTATTTTATGATTACTTTACCGTATTTTGAAATATTTAACTGAATAAATTATTGCTATCCACTGATTGGGTGCACCATTGAAAAGAAACTTATTTCCGTCACTTTCAATCTCATGGTTTAAATTCGTCGGTCACCATTTTGAAGCTATTTTCGTTAGAACTTTTGTGGAAGTGATATGAACAATTTTTTTAAGTAGAATAAAACTATAAATAAACTTAGTGCCCGATATCAAATAATTATAAAAATAAATTAATGTGGTTAACTATCAAATTCATACATTACCTACCATAAGTTTTCATTCCAGTTATTTAAAGTGACAGATGTCAGCTGTTGGCGTAGGGATGTATTAGGGACTATTTATAGTAACTTTTTGAGCTGTTATTCAAGTAAACTAAGATCGTGAATGTATTATAAAATGTCTCGACTACAGAGTAACCGAATTTTTAAGTAGCCTGCATCAAGAGGTTCTCTTTCACCCACTATATAATAACATAGTATAAATACACATTTTTTAGCACCGAGATTCGAACCTCGATCACCCGTCATCGGCAAATTAGTCTGTGACAGTAGCGCCTCACACCATGCGGCCACCAATGCGGGTCTAAATTGCATTGACAACTCGTAAGATAGGCCTATATGAATATGTTATAGGAACATAATGAAAAAACCGCGATGTCATCAAAGAGCATAAAATTAAAAATAATATTCACTTTTTCAGGAACATACTATTTGTTCTGTGCATTAACAGCTCCTTCATTTCTCAATGTAACCCGCCTTGGTGTCGTAGTTGGGCTAACGCGCTAGTTTCGTGTCGAGCGAGACTGCCAAGGATGGGGAGATCGAGGTTCGAATCTCGGTCGGGTAAATTGGGAAGGGTTTTTCCCTAAATTGTTTTATTCTCTCCCTCCACCCAAATGCGGGCTCACTTCCTCCAAATTCAACTTTCCCAATTCCTAATCCATTAGCGTAATTAGTACTTGATCGCATGGCCCGAACGGGTAGTAAGACGCGGTGCTAAATAATAATGAACCAATTCTCAATGGTTTATTTGAAATAGTATTTGCCTTTAATTTGGAACGTACTGATTTTATAAAATATTATTTCAAATAATAGTTATTTTAAAGAGTTTTACAACTTTACAATGGTAGGTTATTTAATATCTGGAGATCTGATTAAAATTGAAAATATCCACTTTCGTGAAGTACCTTCAAAGTCCTTTGCATGGGAAAAAGAGAGATGCGCCAATTTTATTGTAGCTTTGAACAAAACTCGTTTACCAATTTTTATCAACATTTTTACTGTCAAGTTGACCTCCTTGGTCTTGAGGTAAATTATTATTAATATTATTAGCACCGCGTCTTACTATCCGTTAGGGTTATACGCACTTACACTAATGTGCAATGGTAGGGTGATTGTGAGATGAAATGGAGGACCTACAGCTTAACGTGGAATCCGAACCACGGTGGAGGCCTGGCATTCCTCACATTCACAAGTTGTGATTAATACACGTCTTGTCAGAGGTGAAGGAAGGGTTGGGCAAGTATTGAGGTAAAGTGATCACCTTATGACCCGATGTTAGTGGGTTCAGACCCAGCCGGGGTCGAGGGATTTTTCTTGAGCGATAAAAATACGTAGCACAACAGTTAAACTGTCAAATTGTGGCATGTAAAAGAACCCTGAAATTTATGTGAGAATACGTTTCCTGGCAAGATTGGTAGGGTCTTTCGTCCTCGCTCGAAGAGATTCTCTTGTACCGAGTAATGTAATCAATTGTTTATGAAAGTGCACGTTAAATACAATATAAAATGATGCTAATTTTGAGAAAATCCGTTCTCTTTCTGTCCCCTGAGTTATCTATCTAGTTCTAAAATTAATGTTAGATAACTACAAAAAACCTCTGGGAAACTTTTAGACACTAAGTTTTAACCTGACCAACAAAACGGTTTAGGCACAAGTTCCAGTAACAGACAGACAAATGGTTTTTCAAAATAAAAATACCTTTTCGGTTTCATTAGGTTATAAAAACCTCTACTTCCATAAAAATATTGAATTAATTTTCTTACGATAACAATACTTTCTTTCTTCTAGGAGTTGCTAGAAAGTCCAAAAAATACTAGTGTGGATAGAACGACATCAAAATGAAAACTTGAGATAAAGTAAAAAGCTTTCCCTGTTCGGTATTTTTTCCCCCCAAAGACTTCACAGTTCATCCATTTTGCGGAAGGCAGGCTGACAGGCTCGCGGGCTAATTTATGGAACTGCCACTTGGGGGTGCTAGTGGCGAGCTTCTTCGCATGACAAATGACTTTAAAAACGCGCAGTATGTCCGAGATATCTTCTTTATTATAAGTCGGATCTTTTCGTCGCGCTAAAGAAGTGGTTTCGCAGGAGGCGCAATTAATAATTTATTTGTGTGTGTTTTTTTTAATGGTGTACGGTTATTTTTCATTTTTTATTTTCAACTTGGTAGTGAAGATGGGAATTAATAAGGTTGATTTTTTATTCGACGGAGAGAAAAAAAATGTCAATTTTTTAAAAGTAATTAGCTTTTTGAGAGAATCTTGTCATGTTCTGAACCTGATTTACTTTTGCTTTTGTTTTATTTTCAAATCATACTTTCATTCTTTTCGTAACCTTTTATTTATCTTTCTACTTTTTGAGCTTGGAACTGTGCTGAAGAAATAACCTCGAAAGTTTAAAACACGGTCTGAGAAATCCTTCAAAACAAATCAAAGTAAAATGAGTTCATTGTTGAAAAAAAGCGTCATTTTTAAAGTCTCGTTGTAGCATTTGGCATATTTGCCCGTGGGAGATTTAGAGTCTATGCTAAATTCACAAATTCGTGAAGGTAGATACAAGATAAAATTCTTTCCCCCTCTCCCCGATCCGAAAAATTAGGAACTCAATACCCACTACCACCAATCATAACGATTCATTGTTATGTACAGTAGCTCGAAAAGATAAGGGTATAATTTTTTTTTTAGTCTTTAACGGACATACTAATCATTTTTTCACTAGGCCTGGGGCTCATGATGAAAAAGGAGGTCTCAAAAATAAATTATTTAAAATAGCTTACAAAATTTCAGCAAATATGGACCGTCTGGGTTGGAATGGATTCTTAAAAACTCTCCCTTTGCTAGAACCAATTTATACATAAGACAGACAAATCATTGTTATTTGCCCTTATTTTAATGAGTTTTTAAACTGATATTGATGGAAAAACATTAATACATTTAACTAATTTAATATAATCACTCATATGTATATGTCAAAACTAGATATATTCTGTAAATAATTGACAATCTTAAATTATTTTTATATCCACCTCGGAAAGAAAGTAGCCTATTGTAATCGTAAAAAAAAAAAAAATAATAAAAAATTGAACTTGAGATTTTGATAAATATCGACGTTTCATGACCACTTGAAAAAAAAAGTGTTTTCCGCAATAGTCTGTCTGTACCTCGGGCTAGAGCCGAAACTATTTAACAGATTGTTCTAAAACTTTGTATCTGGGGTTTTAATAAGTTCCCCCAGAGGTGTTTTTGGAATTTGATATCCAAACCTAAAATTAAGGGTAGTTTACTGAAGGACAAAGAGAAGAAAAAAAAAGTCAATTTTCTCAAAATTCACTTTAACGTTTTTAATTACATTGTGTATCTAGACACTGATTATCATTATAAACGAAATGGCAACTCTCATTTTCTCATGAAAGTGAATTTGCGTGCCTACTTTAAATTGAAGAAATTGTACAAATTTGTTCACTTCTCCGCAACTATTAGAGATACGAAATAACTTATTATTGTGAAGTTATAGAACTATTAAAGAATAAAAAAATCTTTTAATTGAAAATATCTTTGAATAACAACCAATAAAATCTTAACTTTAAGCAAATATATATTAACTTTTTAATTCAGATTTTTGAAAATGATTCTTATGTTCTTTGGTTGGCAAACACAATGATATCTTTTTTAAATCGTTCTTTAACAGTGTTCTTAGTTCCTAATGCCACAGGGAAGGTAAGTAACAGTGTATATTATTTCGTTAATGATCTTTGGTGAAGTGTTTTTACAAAAATCTATAGACCTATTATTTCATTTCTCAATCATTAGAAGTTTTTTTAATAAAATTTTATAAGACAAAAGAGAGAGAAGAGGTTAGAGTTTTGCGGTTATAATGCAACACCGCGCCGCTAGGTAGTAGCACTTTGGTTCTTGGCCCTTGCATCTGTATTATTACTACGCAAGTGTCCAGTATCGGTATCGTAAGTTATTTTCTACTAATCGCTTGGTGTGTGGTAGGTGGTCAGGGGACGGCCAGACTGAGCGAGCGAGCGCGTGAGTGACCAAGATATATTATAGAACACATTGGTTGTAGTGAGAGGTGGCGAGACTGGAGCGAGCGCGCTTGAAAGATAGAACTGGTTCTATTTTTCAAGCGCACGCACTCGACCTGATACAGTCTAGTTTAGAGGCGCTAGACAATATTATTATATGTTGGTTCACTGAGCGCTAGGAAAACTTCTCATTTTGACATTTTTATTAATATCGATAGGTTTAGCACACTTGCTACTAACGGCCTAATTTAATTGGTAAGATCATAAACAATATCTATATGTGTGTGTGTATATATATGTAAAACTGATATGTTAAAATACTTCAATATTATCATAGTAGACCTTTACAAATAAGAATCGCCATTAGCGTAGAGAGAGGATGAGAAAACTACAACAATTAATCTCTTGTCAAAAACTACCCTCAGTTCACTGAGCCAAGATTTGGAGCCTCCTCGTCAACAACTATCGAGAGCTATCTGCTAATCACGCGCTTACTCGCACGCTCGCCAGTGTTGCCACCCAGTCGCTTGCGCGCTTGCTTGTCAGTCTGGCCGAGCCCTTACTCTCCTTACAGATGACCTTACAGGGATTCAGTCGTCGGCCGACCAACCAAACAAAGATAGACGTTGCCCTGAAGGGGTGACTAACACGGATGCACCCTGCAGGTGTTTAAGTCGAGTCAATTTGAACGGAAAGATATCTGCTTCGTCATCGGGTGAGAATCGGCCTCTATTGCGACTACCATCAGGACAAAACATGCCTCAAGGCACATGCATGGAGATCACCAGACTCTAAGTTACCCCTGAGTAAAAGCTACATTAAGGACCCCACTACATCACTTTATTTATTTGAGATATTTAACGTGCACGCTCTGAACTGACTGATTGTATCAACATCCGATAATTTCTATGAGCAATAAAGAAAGGTCCTACCAACGGTTATTTTCAGATGCCCTTCAGGGTTCTTTTCATGCCACAATCGACATGGGAATCAACGGCTTTTTTTCCTTTCCGAAGAAAGTTGTGCTACGGATTGTTATCGCTCAAGAAAAATTAGTTGATCCCCGGCTGTGTTTTAACCCACGAACATCGAGTTTTGAGGCGAGCACCTTACCCCAAGACTCCCGAGGTTGACTACATCACTTTACAACCACCTTATTGTAAGTCAGTGACCTTTCAAGATGGAGAACCGCTCTGCTAAATTTGGGGCCGGTAGACATCCTTTTCAAACTCCTCCATACTATCTTGACCGTGTCCTCCACTTCGGGAGGTGTAGGGTGGTGACCTCTACCTGAAACCAGCCACGGACAGTTAATTATTTAATATAAATTACAATTATTTCAAAATAAAAAAATTGCACCTACATATTTTTATCTAATATTAATAATATGTATTTTTTTAACCACAAGATTTCAATTAAATATTTTGGAAAATTATTAAATCTAAATCAATCACTCAGCAAAACTTTACGTTAATTCAAACAACAATTAAATATGAAAACATTATAAAAAAGGGGAATTTACAGCTACTTGGTCTGCAACTCAATTCAAATTAAATACTTCTAACAAAAAATAAGTTTATAAATATTACAATCTAATATTTTACGTGACTTTACTGACACTAACGCCCAATTGGCGGCAAAAAGAATTAACCGTCTCATACTTAAATTTAGTTTAGTTAAAAAACCTTAAGTAAATAATTTACAATGCTTATTCCAGCTTATTCCAAAAATTTACATTACATTAATTCAAAATTGAATTAGTCACAATTCAAGTCTATAATACCTCATCGATGTTAATTTAACAAACACAATACGTAATCATCCTGTAAATTGTCCAAGTCCAGGACAGGGCTTCTCCAAATGGTGTTGAATATAAATGTTTAAGACATGACTTCTCTTGATAGCGTAAAACGATTAATGGTCATTGGTATTCAGAATCGCCAGGTTTATATAATGTATCTAATCGCTTGGGGTTGGAAAGGGGGATGTCCATATTGGTCGGTGACGTCCCATCGGTCATTTTTGATGGGTGCAGACGAGCACGTAGTCCTTGATCAGGCTAAGATTGGTGGGCTGTCTCGAACACGCACTCCAGTGGTGATAGAGAGATCTGTTTGACTGGTGCATGTGACGTACATACATCACGCCATGTATTGATGGTTGGTTTCGTCTTTCCCGCCGGCCGGCTGGATAGTTTTAGTTATTGTCCGTGGTTAGTTTAATAAGGGTCGATTTGACTTGTCCACTCGGAACCTCAGTTGCTGGCTCATCAAGGCTAGTTCGTCCCACTATTCGATTTAGGACGCGAGGTGTGTACTCCAGTCTTGAAGGTTGTTCTAGCCAGAAGAAACACAGGGTAAGTACATGAACAGTTTGTGATTGCGGGGAGTATTATTATTGTTTAATATTGTTCTCGGTGTAGACTGAATCTACACTGGACTACAACAGAGAAGCTTATTTCTGTAGGAAGTTTATTAATATTGAGGTTTTATACGGAGTGGGCAGTATGACTCGTAAGGAAAACCTTTGCGTGAAGCCTAATATGGGGGGTAGTATGTTGTAACATGTTACAATGTTACAGTACATAATCGTATTACCCGAACGGTTTGGTAATACTTACTACAAAAATAACAATCAAATTAATGGTTTTATTATATTTGGGGTTGCTTTGTCGGCAAGTCACTTTGATATTTAATTAAAAGCTCTCGAAAATATTTATACAAAAGGAGAGGAAGAAATCAAAAACTTTTTTCATATATTCACCACTTATTTTTGGTTTATCTTGTCTACATCCCTGAATTATTTCAAAATAGATATCTCTAACTCTCATATATATCTTTAAATTGATATAACTTAAAGAGTAGCCAACTGTAAAGGAATTCAGGCTCTCGGGAAATAGGAATCATGCTTCCGGTTCGTTCCTTTTCTTATAAAACGGAATTAGTTCTATACGGGTCTCCTTTCGACTGGAACTAAAATCCGGGAAGACAGATCCCTTTCCATCACCGATGAAATAACGCAAGAAATAAAAAAAGTAAAAGCTATTTTTTTTTCCCGCGGCACAAAATGACCTTTCTTTTTCTTCATATTTGTTTATCTCCGTTTAGATCCATCACCCCTACCCCTCCTTTTTTTCAGATTCAACCTTTTTTTTCACGTAAAATAAAGACTTACTGGCGCGATATATGGGAGACATTGATGCCAGATCTTCTCATCCAGTGTTGCAGGATTTAAGGGAACAGGGATTTGCACTATGTTTGTGTGGCATCCCTGGCGGTGGGAGACATTTTGTTTGAGTATTTCATGGGTTTGGTTCTACACGTGAACTAGCGGCTTGAGGGGTAACAAGAGGGGAAAAGAGACTTGGCGTGTTTTAAAAATGTCAGACAGAGAAATATGGGGGTAAGCTAAGGGAGGAATCATGAAGAAATATGGAGTGTAGTTGTCACAATGTGTTACTTTGTGTGTAAAAAGGGGGGCGGGGTGAATTTTTCTTGTCGACTTTTTACGTCTCCATTTTTAGCACTGGTATTTCACACATCCGAAACACACGCATAAACCTAAGTTGTTGTGTTCAACTGTAATAAACTTTACTACTTTTTTCCCTAAAAAAAAAATCGTTAAGGGGAGATGAAAGGCACATTTTAACCTAATAAACAATTTGGCGCGCTCCATTATTAAATTATGGACTAATTAATTGGAGATGAGAAGAAAGCCCGCATCAGTGGACACGTGAATTAGAATGTCAGCCTTATCTGGTCCGGTTTAAACGTAACCATGAAGATAGGGTTCAAAGTCCGGCTGAGTGTACTGAGGATGTTAATATGCTTATAGCACGCGCCGATAATCTAAAACACAGACTTGAGCTAATTTAGTCCGGTTTGATGGTGATACAGAAGTCAAGTGTTCAGATCCTGGGTAGGTGTATTTTGTGTCTATTTCCCACTCTTACTCCATGCATTTGCGGGTAAATACTAACTTTGATCTCCATAAACCTTGTCCCATTAAGGTTATACGTATGTATACGTATAGACCGAACAGGTAGCGACAGGGGGGGGGAAAGTAAATTTGTTTTAAAGAGAGGAGAGGGGACATGGATTTGCGAGTAGGATATATAAAAAGGTCAAACGCAATCCAACATTATTTTTTTAAGTTGACCCCTTATATGGTCTGTGTGCTTATTGGTTTGTGCTTGTGTGTTTGCTTGTGTGTTGGCTTGTGTGTGCTTTTTTTGCTTGTGTTTGTGTGTGTTTTTGTTTTTGTTTGTGTGTTTTTGTTTTTGTTTGTCTGTGCGTTTTCTTGTGTGTCTGTGCGTTTTCTTGTGTGTCTGTGCGTTTTCTTGTGTGTCTGTGCGTTTTCTTGTGTGTCTGTGCGTTTTCTTGTGTGTCTGTGCGTTTTCTTGTGTGTCTGTGCGTTTTCTTGTGTGTCTGTGCGTTTTCTTGTGTGTCTGTGCGTTTTCTTGTGTGTCTGTGCGTTTTCTTGTGTGTCTGTGCGTTTTCTTGTGTGTCTGTGCGTTTTCTTGTGTGTCTGTGCGTTTTCTTGTGTGTCTGTGCGTTTTCTTGTGTGTCTGTGCGTTTTCTTGTGTGTCTGTGCGTTTTCTTGTGTGTCTGTGCGTTTTCTTGTGTGTCTGTGCGTTTTCTTGTGTGTCTGTGCGTTTTCTTGTGTGTCTGTGCGTTTTCTTGTGTGTCTGTGCGTTTTCTTGTGTGTCTGTGCGTTTTCTTGTGTGTCTGTGCGTTTTCTTGTGTGTCTGTGCGTTTTCTTGTGTGTCTGTGCGTTTTCTTGTGTGTCTGTGCGTTTTCTTGTGTGTCTGTGCGTTTTCTTGTGTGTCTGTGCGTTTTCTTGTGTGTCTGTGCGTTTTCTTGTGTGTCTGTGCGTTTTCTTGTGTGTCTGTGCGTTTTCTTGTGTGTCTGTGCGTTTTCTTGTGTGTCTGTGCGTTTTCTTGTGTGTCTGTGCGTTTTCTTGTGTGTCTGTGCGTTTTCTTGTGTGTCTGTGCGTTTTCTTGTGTGTCTGTGCGTTTTCTTGTGTGTCTGTGCGTTTTCTTGTGTGTCTGTGCGTTTTCTTGTGTGTCTGTGCGTTTTCTTGTGTGTCTGTGCGTTTTCTTGTGTGTCTGTGCGTTTTCTTGTGTGTCTGTGCGTTTTCTTGTGTGTCTGTGCGTTTTCTTGTGTGTCTGTGCGTTTTCTTGTGTGTCTGTGCGTTTTCTT
>CABFWB010004527.1:6681-42619 GCA_902151455.1 Timema bartmani
CTAGATATCATATTCTGAAAATTGAAAAATGATACCTGGACACGGGAATCGAACCCGGGACCTTTGGCTTAGTACGCCAATGCTCTAACCACTGAGCTATCCAGGAATCGTCCCGTGCTCAGGGTCATTCTTCACTCATATTTTAAGGCAGAGCCTATGATGGACTTAGCGGAAATCGTTGGCTACAAATATGTGATTATATTAATATCACAAGCCATCAGATAACGCAGCCATCTGCGACTCGGTAGTTGGCATATTGCTGCCATTTGTACAATTATCATAATTGTACGGGATTGCATATTAAGAATTAATAGCCAGAGCTATTATTTATGCTTTTAGTGGGAAATTACTCCATCTAGATATATTCTGAAAATTGAAAAATGTACCTGGACACGGGAATCGAACCCGGTACCTCTGGCTTAGTACGTGGTACGTGGTTAGAGCATTGGCGTACTAAGCCAAAGGTCCCGGGTTCGATTCCCGTGTCCAGGTATCATTTTTCAATTTTCAGAATATGATATCTAGATGGAGTAATTTCCCACTAAAAGCATAAATAATAGCTCTGGCTATTAATTCTTAAGATAACCACAGCTTGTCACACAACCAAGATAACCACAGCTTGTCACACAACCAAGATAACCACAGCTGGTCACACAACTAAGATAACCATAGTTACAATATTATACAGCCAATCGTACTTTAATAAACAAGTTCGTTAGTGAAGATTATCTTATTCAAAATCAGTGGGCTAAAATGTATATTCACAAATCATCCATGTTTAGAATGTATTCAAGGCCGTAGCCAGCCAATAATTTCAGGGGGGTTTGGTGGGCACATCCCCCCATTGCGAAAGGCTAGAAAAAAAATTATAAATGATAAACACCTCTAGAAGCTATATGAAGTGCTTTTTATGGTAACACAGCCCCCTAATTTGTACTTGTATCTTAATTTTGATATTGTTTGAATCATAAATAGAGCCATAAATATTTTGTTCATAAAATTTCGGGGGGGAGGGGGGGTAGGTTTGAAACCCTATCCCCCCCCCACCTGATTACGGCCTTGAATGTTTTGGCTAGCTTAGGTAAAAAGTATAGGGTAAATTTAATTATAGTATGGAAGTATTAAATTTGACCAAAATATGTTTAAAATATCAGCATTTATATTTTCCAAGAATTTTGGCTTATTCTACAAAATCTTCCCGGAAATTGTAGGCTTATATTACAAAATTTTGTTTTTTTATGTAAATCATTAAATTTTATATTTGTAAACCACTCGAAACTCGAAATAGGCCTTACTCACTTAATCTATGGCATTATAAACTAAAGTACACCATCTATCCCTATCCTGTCCACCTCATTACACCCTATCTCTAGCTTGAGCTTGTTCTATCCAGTCCACCTCATTGCACCCTCTCTCTTTCAGATACATTCTATTACTATCCTCCAATCAGTGTATAGGTCTACCAATGGTCTCTTTCCATTGGGTTTGCCAGTCAGTACCCTGAACAAGGTTCTAGATTCTCCCATTCACACTACATGTCCTGCCCACCGTAATCTATAAGACTTGATTATCCTAGCACTGCCTTGTGATTAGTACATAGTATGTAGCTCATCATTATGTAACTCCTTTACTCCCCAGTAGCCTCATCTCTTTTTGGACCAAACATCTTCCTAAGCACCTTGTTTTAGAACACACTATATTTATTTTCATCATGTAAGATAAGAGACTACGTTTCACACCCATAGAGAACCGGTAAAATGTAGTTTTATCTGTTCTGAATTTTACATTCCTTGACAGCAGACGAGATGCCAACAACTTACTGACCGAGAAATAGCATGCATTTTCCGACTCTACTATTTTCCTAATTTCCAATCTAATATCGTTATTGCTAATTTAAATTGTTTCTAAATGCATGCAGATAGGCCTACTTTATTTTATATATATAATTATGGGATCTACTGCCAAACAACGAAAATAGCTATTTGATGACATTTTTGACCCCCTTAAACACTACAAAGGACGAGTGTTATAAATTTACTTGTAAAAGGCCATGTATAGTACTATTTAACCTATATAGTTTTGCTCATACTGTCTACACTTGTCATAGATTGTATTGCAAGGACAAATACTGTGGTACTTCTAGCAGAAGCATTTCAACACTTGTTTACCCTGAGAGGTAGAACACATAAAACCTGATTTCTATAGGAAGTCCACTTTCAACCACAGACATTGATAGAAAGTCACTAAAATTTGGCATTATAGAAATATGTATTATTTGATTTATTAGTTAGGCTATGTTCATCTAAAAGTTATCAAAAAATTATAATTCCCTTATGGATTACTTTATAGTTATTCTCTAAGTAGCGAGGCGTCAAGGTAGGCAGGATAAGGTAGGCAGGATAAGCTCAGCTATCCCAAAAGGTTTTTAAAAAGGAGGAAAAACATCCCTTTACATAAAATAGATGTAACCTTTACATTTTAATGGTCATTTTTTTATAGCGTAGTGACATGTTAGCAAACGCGCGAAGAGAATGTTTAAGTTCCTTTTGGCAAGATAAGATGATACTTTCCCGCTTAACGCACCCGGAGAATCAAGCCTGCGGGGAGCTATGGAGGGTAATGCGCGCGTAACTGTTCATCCCATCCACTGTAGGCGACCAGTAAGCCGGCTATACCCCGACTCATGAGTGTTACATTCTGAGCATACAGATTGTGTTTCAAAGGCTTATTTCGGTGTAGATTAGTTTAGTTTTGAGATGGTGACTTGAATTTATTTTTATTGAGTTGTTTTAAATGTCGTATAGTAGTAGTATATACCTAGTAATGTTTTAGGATTTAGAGTATGTACCGTAGGGAAAAATTGGGAGACGCTTTAGACACCAACAATTACTCTTTCAAATCACATCGTTAAGAGTGTCCCTGTATGAGTGGTCATGACTCACTTTACCCAAAAATTATCAGCAGTATTCATGGATAGTTTAGTGGCTAGAGCACTGGCGTAGTAAGCCAAAGGTCCCGGGTTCTGTTCCCGTGTTCAGTTGTAATTTTTCAATACACAGAATATGATATCTAGAAGCGGCTATAACAGTTACTTACAAATAAAATAGCTCTGCTATTTAATCCATAATTGAGGTAATGTTTGACAGATACACGTGGCAGGGTACGGGTTGGATGTCGCTTATCAGACACGTTTGAAATATATAACGGGTTTAAACAAGGAGATGCACATTCTCTCTGTTAGGGTAATGCAGGGGATTAGGATAGGCTTGACATTAAACGGTACAGTGCAGCTATTAGGATACACAGATGATCTATCTTTGCTAGGTAAATGGTAAGGAAGGTGCTGCAAGAAATACAGAAATGTTACTAGAAGCTGGTATGGAAATGTTTTTTTTAGAAGTGAACGCTGGAAAGACTAAGTACATGATCACATAGTGAATATAGATTGGGGACAATAATTTAGAGATTACTGTGAACAACATATTAATTGACAGGGTTAATGAGTTTGAATATTTCATAACAATTTTAACTAGCAATAACGATATTAAATTGTAAACACGTACTTTATTCCTAGGTCAGTAAGTTGTTGACATCTCGTCTGCTGTCAGAGAATTTAAAACTCAAAATATACCAAACAATAACTTTACCGGTTGTTCTATAAGTCAATGGTTGTGAAACGTGTTCTCTTAACTTACATGACGAAAACAAATGTAAGGTTTTCGAAAACAAGGTGCTTGGGAAGATATTTGGTCCAAAAAGGGATGAGGCTTCTGGTGATTGGAGGAGGTTACATAATGATAAGTTACATTCCTTGTACTTAATCACAAGACATTGTTATGATAATAAAGTCTTGTAGATTATGGTGGGCAGGACATGCAGTGTGAATGGAATAATCTAGAATCTCAAATATACTTTAATATAATTTGATATTGTGTTGTGATTTTTTTTTTAAATCCGTAGGTATTTTGAAAGAAAGGGTTAGTTTAAACATTTCTTGTTCAATGTTACGGATCAGTGGTCACGAGAATCACAAGTAAATTGCTAAACAATATGTCCAAGATCCTTCAACCCCCCCCCCTCCCTCCACCAGTTCCGGCGCCTATGTGAGTTAGTTTATTATATGACAACAATTTGCCGGGACGCTGGCAAAGAGGCGCCGATAAAGAACTGCATGATCGATCTTGAGCACTTGTGACGTCACACACTTTCACACGCCTTGTCCACACATCTCTGAGTGAGAGAGATGGAGATGTGGAGATTACTTAGCTGTCATTCCAACAAAACCAGGTTATAACATTTAGATCAGTTTGAATTCAAATAGGAGTGGATGTTAACATGCAATTTTATATACATGGTCAGACCTTGCAATTCTTAGACACATGGTCAGACCTTGCAATTCTTAGACACATGGTCAGAGCTTGCAATTCTTAGACACATGGCCAGAGCTTGCAATTCTTAGACACATGGTCAGAGCTTGCAATTCTTAGACACATGGCCAGAGCTTGCAATTCTTAGACACATGGCCAGAGCTTGCAATTCTTAGACACATGGCCAGAGCTTGCAATTCTTAGACACATGGTCAGAGCTTTCTATTCTTAAATACATGGTCAGACCTTGCAATTCTTAGACACATGGTCAGAGCTTGCAATTCTTAGACACATGGCCAAAGCTTTCTATTCTTAGACACATGGCCAGAGCTTGCAATTCTTAGACACATGGCCAGAGCTTTCTATTCTTAAATACATGGTCAGACCTTGCAATTCTTAGACACATGGCCAGAGCTTTCTATTCTTAGACACATGGCCAGAGCTTGCAATTCTTAGACACATGGTCAGAGCTTTCTATTCTTAAATACATGGTCAGACCTTGCAATTCTTAGACACATGGTCAAGAGCTTGCAATTCTTAGACACATGGCCAGAGCTTGCAATTCTTAGACACAAGGCCAGAGCTTGCAATTCTTAGACACAAGGCCAGAGCTTGCAATTCTTAGACACATGGCCAGAGCTTTCTATTCTTAGACACATGGCCAGAGCTTGCCATTCTTAGACCCATGGTCAGAGCTTTCTATTCTTAAATACATGGTCAGACCTTGCAATTCTTAGACACAAGGCCAGAGCTTTCTATTCTTAAATACATGGTCAGACCTTGCAATTCTTAGACACATGGCCAGAACTTTCTATTCTTAAACACATGGTCAGAGCTTGCAATTATTTAGCGACACTAAACATATTTTATGAAATGGGCTATGTAGAATACTATAAATGTGTGCGTTGGTTTTTAATTTCTCCTCGTTTGGCGGGGGATGTTAGTGGAGGGTCGCTATATGGAAACACTGTGGTAGAGCCGATACATCGCGGGGAACGATATAACCATACATGATACCTCTTGTATCGTGATGTATCGTCTGCCCCGATATATGTTTGATCCCGACCTACAATAGTGATCTGGTGTTTTATGAACCTTCTCAAGCCTCTTGTTTTATATTATTGCAAGTAAGAACTTAAAGCCACTAATCATCCACAATCAAATAATATGGTCAACTAAACATTGGAGCGCTGCAGTTGATCTTTCGTGTCCTAAATTCTCTGTATGTACACAATCATTCTTACTTCATATTTTCTTTTTTTATATATCACTATTTTGAAAATATATTATTAAAGATTTTTTCAATTAAATATGTATACCCGACATCAAATTCTAGACACCGGTTTATATATATATATATATATATATAATCACGATGTATTGTAAATAACGGTTTAATGCCGACGATATATTTCGATGTCAAAACCAATAACTATCCCAACTCTATACTTTAATACGTAATTTAAAGACAGGTTAGATTTATTTGCTCGATTAAGGGTATAAAATAAAATTTAACACCATTTGAATGAAAAGGCCAATTCAATCTTAACATGACTCGAGTTTAGTGAAATGCGTGTAGTTTATGAACTTTAATTAAATTGTCCCCGTTATGCTCAGCTGTAGACAGTGCAGCTCTTCGTGCTTGAGATAACCTTGAGCCGATTTACGTCCTTTGTCTTTAGTTTCGTTAGAGCCGATAAACCTAGTTCCCATAAGTATGGTTGAAAGAGAATAGTTCTGGCATATTTGAATACCGCACGACCCAAAATGAAGGTGTTATTTAGGTGGGATTATTTTTAGTCTGTCTCTTATTACCTGCCCAGGTTATCATCTGATTTAGAGTATGTGCACCCGCATTTGTGTGGTTGGAGTGCGGAAAACATTTAAGCGAAAACCACTCAAAGTACACCCAATCGGGTTTTGAACCCCAAACCCCTAGTCTACGGCAGTCAAGTCTTGCGAGAATGAAGCCTTAAAGAACACGTGGCCTCCGAAGCAGGTTTGCATTTAATTACGTAGTAATGGAGAATGAATGAGGAAAGTAAAATGGTAAAGAAAATGTAATCACATTTGCTTGCAATGGATGCTAAATGAGAAAATATGTAAGCAAATATACCCTCAGTTTACTCAGCCGGGATTCTATCTCCAACCTCCCAAACATCAGGAAATAAGACCAGACGACAAGGGCGACCCCTAGAAGACGGGAGGAGAGGGGCCTTCTGGCAAACTTCATTTACGGGGGCCTCAGTCATCTGCCTCCACCCCCCAAGACCCCAAAAGAAAATTAAAAAGTTAATTTTGCTTAATGTTATTACAGTAGTTTGCACCTATACAGCAATTTTCAGCCGTATAGGGTATTAGGAAATGTCTTAAAAGGTAGATTCATTGTCCTCATTAATGTTAAAAGCCGTGTTTTTTTCACAAATATGGTAGATTTTCCCCCAACATTTCATTCAATTTTCTTCTCTAACGATCCTGATCTGTATAAAGGTTTAACGAACAACTGTGCCAAGTTTGAATTAAATCGGTTAATGCGTTCAACAGTTATAATGAGACATTCACATATCCACCACGGACAAATCGGTGGAGTTAAAACCAAGAGCTAGTGTCACTCGTATAATAAATCAAACCACATGATTATGTTTTTAATTTGTTTCCACTCGGACAATATTTGCTAGCTCACGCGAGCGTGCCGCCCAAGATGTTCTACCCCAACTTGTTTTATGGTCTAGGGCGTGATACTCAAAAAAGATAGAAATACCTGCGACTGGTAGTTCGAGGGTCGAATCCCGGCCAGGTGTGACTATCCACGTGGAATTAATCATTCTGGTTTTATCAAAAGTTTAAAATTTAGTTCGGTCGTTAGCACATCTGCCTCTTGAGCTAACGATACCGGGTACGATTCCCGACAGCTGAAATAGATGCATTAGCGGGTTGTGGTGTTTGTTCTGGAATTTATTTAGTGATAAGTTGTGTGCTGATATAATATGTAGACTTAGAAAGTGTAAATTAAATGTTTAAATATGTTACTCATTTTATGTTAGTGCGTATAGGCGCCGGAAATAAGGAGGGAAGGCGCATGGGTGCATTGCCTCCCCTTGCCCCTCCGATATCTTACTGGGGGAAACGAGGGGTGGGGGGGTGCAAGTTTTAGGGAATAATTGTGCATCGTTTTAATCATCACTCTCGCGACTAGTAACATTGAAACCGTTGGATTAGTTTCATCCTTTATTTGCACGGCTGAATGTTTCTCAATATTCACACGTACCTCATATATTGTTTTGTTGTTAAGAAGGTAAAATAAGTGCAACTTATATATATATAAGCAAACCTTTTATTCAAACATGTTCCAATGTTTTGATCAATCAAATGACTATCAAAATAATGAATTAAAAAAGAGCAATAAGGATCATGTTGAAATAGTATTATGTTCATGAAATAGTATTATGTTCATGAAATAGTATTATGTTCATGAATATCGCTTTTATAAGGCTAAGACGAAGAAATGTTATTTTCTTTGTTTTTCCTTTTCTTCGACCTTTTCTCAACTTTCTTATGAACGTATATTTTACTTACACACACGACCAGGGGCGGAGTTACGGGCCCGCACCCCTAGAGACCGCAGAGAGAGAGAGGGTGGGAGAGGGCAGGATATTTGGAGAGGGATATGGGAGCGAAATGTTAGAGTTTGTATGGGCACTAGTTTTTAGAAGAAACAAGAAGAATATTAAAGGGACTATTTAATTTTATCACATTGAGGACGGGGTATGCAGATCTACGTTTTTCAACCAGCGCTTTATTTCAGAAATATAAGTATTCGATTATTTTTCTGCTAAACTAATAAACTAACAAAACATAGAGAAGCAGAAACCCGAGGTTTAAAAATTCATCTTTAAAATTTCAATTTTATTTCTTTAGTTGTAATGCTTTCTAAAATATTTCTCTTCATAGCCCCACCCTCAGTCAAAGTCTATTGATATAAAAGACGCTAAAGACCTACCTCAACATCGTTTAAATGAGGAGCTAAGACAATTAAGGGATTCTTTTGAAGAATTTTTTTAGCACCGCGTCTTACTATCCGTTCGGGTTACACGCCTATGTACTAATTACGGTAATAGTTTTAGAGATGGATTCATAGGGATTGTACTCGCATTTGCGTAGAGGGAGAGTGGAAAAACCACCCTTAGTACATCCGACCAAGATTCGAACTTCGATCTTCCCATCATCAGCACTCTAGGCTAGTGCAAGATTAGCGCCTTAGACAATGCGGCCACCGAAGCTGGTTTGAGGAAATTAAGGACTGAAGTATAGAACTTGCACTTTTATGGGGAATAGATCTTAAGTTTCAACAGAAGACTCCATCATGTAAAAAAAGCACTTTTATGAACTTAATCAAGAGGAAAGAATAGAAGAGAGTGAAAAGAAATTCAAAATAGAGTTTTTAAAATGTTGGGGATTTAAATTTTCCAAATGAGAGAAAGTTTTGAGTCCTTCAGACAAGTAAAACAAATTTGAGGTTTTGAGTCCAAAAAATTTAAACAAAGTTAGTGACGATGAGCTTTAACACTTATCAAAATGTTTAAGTAGCCCAATTAATTGGAATCTAATGGATTCTTTCCCTCAAAAAAAAATGGTTAGCTTTCATCAAATTATTATTTTACTTATTTCAGAAATGTATTCCAATCATATTCTTTATGATTATTTTTTCCTTCCTGAAACTGTTGCCTAGTAAGTAGATGTATTAGATAAGAAATTAAAACATTAATTACATATTTAACCTTTAATATTAAAATAATATTTATGTATACAATAATGTATACAACCCTCTACATTAAAAAATGTGTAATATACTTGACATTGAGGGCTAAGTGGAGGGGGCACAACCAAACTTAGCTCCGCCACAGCATACACCACGTATACACACAGAGTCAATCAAATAGTGACTCAGAGGCAGTGGTGCTAGGTTATGTTCGCGTACCTTTTTTTACTCAACCTAACATAGCATTGACATAACGTCATTTTGCTAGCTACAGTAGCCCCATGGCTTCTTTGGTGCTGACTGACAGCTCACAGCTGACAGCTGACGGCTTTGAAAAGCTACCAGACCAAATTATGTATCCCTACGCCGAACCATATGATCTGCAAAAACATGTGTTTAGCAGCTGTCACTTCTGACAGTCAAAATTTAGGTATATACCTAAATGTTGACTGTCAGAAGTCAGCTGTGAACTGTCAGTCAGCACCAAAGAAGCCATGGGGCTACTATAGCTTCCTCAATCCCGCCCAATAGATAAACTATTAAATAACTCGTCTGTTAAAATGTATAAACTAATAAAAGTTCTGTTTGCATATAATTGTATATAATTTTTAATAAAGTAGTTGTATGGTACTGCGTTTTGTTATATATATCATAAAACTAACAGAAGGTATAAAAACATGTATAAAGTGATACCAACTGCATTTATAGCAATTATAGTCAAAGTTAGTTTTTTTTTTAATTTGACCAACTTCAGGCTAACTTTGAAATCAAAATAGGCTCATGCTAATAACATCTTGTTTTTAAAGAACACCAACTTTGTAGAAATATTTATCAGCATCACATAGTGAATTGTTTCCAACTTGTGGCCGAGTCACTTTATTAAAAAATGCCCTCATCCTTTATATTTCCACCCTTTCCCTCCATCTTTCTTATTGAGCTCCTTTCATTCTCCTTCCTTATTAGATAGCTGTATCATCTCCATCTAACTCCCTCTTCTATCTCATGTACTCCCTCTAGCCCAACTTTGCCCTAACATCCTCATGTCTGACCCTATTTCTCCTAATAACATCTAGCATGCTCCTAGAAGGTTAATATGCTCCAAGAAAACCTTGTGTGTAGGTTAAACTAATCTTTAACTTATCAAATTTAATTAAAATACAGTGGGAATATTTTTAAAATTTTGGGCGGTGGTTCTCCAATATAGGCCACAAGAAACACAATTATAACATAACATCCATAACCTAAAAGAAGACTAAATTGTAAAATTACTAACAACCATTTCTTTTATTTCAAAAATGTCTAGTCCAATTTAAAGAAGCTATTTAAAAAAATAATTATAAGCTTAAGTAAAAGTAAGACAGTCTTGATAGCTGTAGCTTCAAACTTTTCTTTTTAAAGCATTGATTTTTAAATTGTAGGCAAGAGGAAGATTTTTTTTTTTCAAACCACGTAGAATTTTAGATTGTGATTAAACTCTGTCAATTAGTTCAAAATAGATCAGGACAGGACACAAAAAACATGGGAGTGACAAAAAAAATTAGCGGATTTTTTTAATTTGTTTTGCCCTACTCCTTTACACTAGGTTGTTTTAAATTATGGAAAGTAAAAAGGACATTAGAGTGTACATATCACAATTATAATAACTACAATTTGAGATTGAACCAAGGACCATTGTTGTAAGAGTTATTATTAAGTTTTGTAATATGAGGAAGGACACAGCCCTCGCTTCACACACAGTGTGATCATGATGTGAACCTCAAGTACCTTGTGAACTAAGTGAACAAGTTTGCTGGAAGGTGAAAGTCTACAAAATGTCAGCCTTGAAGAGCTTTGTAACTAAGGTCAAACAGTGCTTGAATGCCTCCAGTCTAACAGGATTCACCGGCTTGGCTCGCTCTCAAAACATATCAACCTTCCCTGGTATCAAACCATCTGCTTGTATCTTAGGATTGAGAGGGTTCTGTTAAGCCCTCGCCAAACTACCATGCAACAAAATTATAAACAACAAAGGGTTTCAGATAATATATTTGGAGTCTTTGTTTTATTTGATGCACTCTATATAGTTTGTGCACACATTACTTTTAGACAATCGCTAGGTAAAATTAAATCACAACTTGATGCAGACAGTTCTGATCAAGCCACAATAAGAACATGCTAGGAAGAACACTATAGAAAAATATTATCATTTCTTTTTTTCCTTTAACATTGCTAGTATTTTACTACTGTCAACAGCAGTCTATAGTCTATTGCAAGAGTGAGCCTGTAGAACATTCAACCACCAAATCGGAAAGAAATATAAATTGAATGTCTAGCAAAGTACATTTTTTTAAATTATAGAACTATAAAGTATAGCATACATGCAAGTGCAATTCAAAGGCCTGTGGCTCAAGTCAGAGACCTTGAAAAGTCTCCTTTTAAATGATCTTGATAACTAATAGTGTAGGTCAGGTGTTCGAAACTGGTCAGTCCCAGCACAGTTTTCTGTCATCACTAAAAAAAAACGCTTTGTCATTAAAAGTCAATTTGTGAGTCTTCTCAAATCGCAAATATATTAAGTAATTGTAAATAATATTTGAGTGTGACCAAAATAACTTTAATCGGTCATAGTAGGAAATGTTATAACAAAATCAAATAATTTAGTTTAGTTTAGGAAAAATACCCATTTTATTTACTCTTAAATTTGTTTCTAGAGAGGTAAATGAGGAAGGTTGATTATGGTTAATTTTTTTAGCACTGCATCTTACTATCTTAATTCAGGTTATATGCTTATGCACTAATCAGGCTATGGAGTTAGAGATGAGGAAGGTTGAATATAGAGGAATTCCACCCTCAGTAAACCAGAATGGGATTCGAACCCCAATATCCCTGCCATTAATAGTCTAGTCTAACAAGGTAATGACACCTTAGACCATGCGGCCACCGAGGAAGGTTTGATTTTAATTAATATATATATAAGATGTATAGACAAATAGAAGCGAAAGTAGAGTGGGGAAACGTTGAATTATCGGTGGACCTTTGAAGAGTTTGTAAGTCGACTGGGGCACAGTCTTCAAACTAAGTGGCAGTAGTTTCTTTGTGGAGGATCATAAAGTTCTGGTGGAGGGCCTACATTAGTTTCCTTGGTTACAAATAATATCATGTCATAAACAATTTAAAAAAATTAATAAATATATGTATGAAATATACCAATAATAGTGTGTAAACAAGGAAAAGAATACAGTCGGGAAATTCACACTACTAGTTGGTCAGTAAGCTGTTGACATCTCGCCTGCTGTCAAGGAATGTAAAGCTGTGTCCAGACTAGCGAGCCAAACCTCAACATTCCTGCGAGCCATATTTTGATTCATAAAGTTATGTACTTCAGTGGATGACACACGCAATGACCGGGGAAAAAATTAAAATTGGCTGCCGCAGCATAATTTATTCACACCTTACAACAAAAGAAAAAAAGACAGGACAGACTCAAACGAACTTAAGGCAAGCGGAATATAGTGGAAATAGTTTGCTTCATTAACTTAAATTTCAAGAAATTAGTGGTCAATACAAAAACTTAACTCTAATGTCACCAAGTGATTAAGTATCTAATTATTTTGATTGGGCCAAATGTGTACACAAAAAAAAGTTTACGTTTAAGAGAATCCAAAAGTGTGCAGGAAAGACTCGCAATAACATTTATATGTTTCTTAACAACCGGTGACTCTTATACCAATCTGCAATACCTATTTAAGGTCTCCAAACAAAGTATATACCGTATATAATTAATAAAAGTATATGATAATCTTATGGGGTAGAAATGAGGAATGAAGCGATAGTTGGGTAATCTACCCGCATTTGCGTGGAAGGAGAGTGATAAACCATTAGTAAAAAAAAACTTCGATAGATCCAACTGGGAATCGAGCCCCAACCTCCCCCCCTTGAGCAAACCGGTCTAACACGAGATTGACGTGTTAGACCACTACGCCTCTGAAGCGGGCTGGGACATATTTACCCACAAAATGTACCCGGGATGACAGTCTATTCTTTGTTCACCCCTCTCTTCCCAGAGGCAGTTTCAAACTTATTTTCAGTGTGCAACAAACTTTCAAAGAAAAAGTATAACTATCGTTGTACAGTTTACAACACGTGAGTAATCATGTAACCGTAAATACTCTTTTGAATACTATGTCAAGCTCTAATTTATAAAAATTAAATTAATTTTTATTGATTTCCCTGGACCTATTATAAAACAAATTCGCGGTTAATATTTAATATGTCAATTAAAAAAAAAAAGAATCAAACAAAATTTCAAAGTGTAGTAAAATTTAAAACATGCAACTGTTGAGCTAATATTTCAAGCGCGTGTGACGGAATGTTAAAGTTGCAAGTGGTTCGGCTCGAAGCTCGGCTCGCGGCGCCGTTCAATGAGTTTTGAGCCGAGCCTTGTTACATCCTTTGATGTTCGTATTCCAACGAACCCATTAATCCAACGTTAACAAGGCTCGCTCGTCTGGACATAACATGTACTCATCACAAGACATTGTTGGGATAATAAAGTCTCGTAGATTACGGCGGGCAGGACATGCAGCGCGAATGGGAGAATCTAGAACCTTGTTCGTGGTATTGACTGGCAAACTCAATTTAAAGAAACCATTGGAAAGACCTAGATGCAGATGGGAGGATAGCATTAGAATGGACCTGAAACTGTTAGGGTGTAATGAGGTGGACTGGATTGAATTAGATCAAGATAGGGATAGGGTGTAATGAGGTGCACTGGATTGAATTAGATCAAGATAGGGATAGGGTGTAATGAGGTGAACTGGATTGAACTAGATCAAGATATGTATAGGGTGTAATAAAGTGGACAGTGTAGAACTAGCTCAAGATATGGATAGGGTGTAATGAGGTGGACTGGTTAGAATTAGCTAAAGATAGGGATAGGTGGCATAACTTTGTAAGTGCGGCAATTAACTTTTAAGTTCCTTATACCATAAAGTTAGAAAGTAATGTATAAAATATGTTACCATAATAAAGTTATTTTCTTGAAATAAAGTTATATAATAAATTTGTAGAAAATGAAGCACAAATAAAAGCAAAATACTAACGCATATTTACAAAAAAGTTAATTATGTAAATGACACATGGCGTCTTCTTTCTTATTGGCCAAGATTCAAATCCTTGTTCAGGTTTATTTTTCACTAAATCAGAATGTTTTATGAAAACACATATTTGTTTCAAAGTGATTCCCAGTGTGTATTTGAACACTCACATTTTCTTACAATTGGACATATATTATATGACAGAGAGAAATGTTAATAGATCTACTTTCACATATTCATACATTGTCAGGCCATGTGATCTGCTGCTGTCACTTTTGATAGATATTACCCAAGGCCACGTATACAGTAAGGGGAGGGGGAGGCAAATAGCCCCAGACCTCACATTCCAGGGAGCCACATTCCCCCCAAAAATAATTAAATAAATTACAGTTTTTCTTTTAAATTTTGCATCAAATATCGGTAGTGTACAGATAATTAACACTAATAAGTATTCGCTTAGTGATAAGATTCCATTCCAGATTCCTGAAAACCCTAACTTTATGTAATTTAAGATTTACGTTATTCAAGTAATGTGCTACAGTAGGCTACAGTAGAATACCCCGCCATTGTGCTACCGCCGTCGGTCTACAGAAGACCAACAGTGCAATGGTGCAGAGAGAATTTTATTTTTGTTAATTTAATTGGATCAATTGTTTGCATTCAATAAAGTACACTCATTTAACGGGTTAGTCAATATTCCATAAAACATGAGAAATTATTAAGTAACATAAATACCGAGTACATATCAATATATTATAACACCTTAATGCTAAAATTGAAAAACTGTCTTACAAAAGGAGGCCTTAGATTTTTTTGGCCCTGGCCTCAAATTTTCTTAAAATGGCCCTGACATTACCAATACCTACAAAGTAGCATTAGTAATATAATAAAATGTTATCAATGTTGACCACAATAAACATATTTGTATTTACTAAAAGGTGCTCCAAATGTTCATTTATAAGAAAATAATGGGAGGTCCATACAAATAACTGCCTAGTATGTCACTGCTGTTATAATGTGTTAAGTTTAACAATATTGAGTGTAGGGGCCTTGACATATGATAATTAGATACGAGATAATCAAATCCTCGAATCCTATCGTATTCAAGAAATTCAAGATTTGCCCAAAGCCTCGAAAAAATAGGTAGTATATCTTGAATACAATAGTATAAAGACTTTGACTTGATATAATCATTGTAATCAATTGGTAAAAGGAATTATTATAGACTTGTGTGGTTTAGAGAATAACAAGATCACAAAAAAAATTACAAATTACTATTTACTACTATTTTTAAGGTTTCAAATTTAGATTTGAGATTAGATTAAGATTTGAGAATAATAAGATTCTAAACATCTTTATAATGATAGTGTTTAACTAGGGCCATATTGTAGGGGTCCAGGGAAGGAAAGTTCTAACCCCTTTAGAAATTAATATTGAATGCTCTTTGTATTCCTTATCAATAACTGGAATGGAAGCTTATAAAATGCATAGCACAAACAACTTTAATTATGTTTTAAAAAACTTTTAGTTGCTTTAAGATGAATTTAATGTCAACAAAACTCTTTGCATTTCATGTCTGGGAGTAGGATATGGTATTGAAAGAAAATTATCAATATTGTACTCACTAAACATATCGGAAGAAAAATATCGATATTGTATTAGTGATATTGTATTAGTATCGAAAGAAAAGTATCGATAACAATAAGTATAGGTATCAATATTTTAACCTAAAAAAATATATTTTTTTAGTAATAATAATAATTTCAACTTTAGCATTATAATAATAATATATTTTCATATTTTTTAAACACTGAAAATTATAGTGATTTAACCCAATACTTATGTCTATGTTTTCTGTTAGGACTATAAATTATGATGAGCTAAAAGGGATTGAATGCTAGAGCTGCTTTTTGCTTGTTATGCAGAGAATGAGTGAGAATTGGGAAATATTGTCTTTGTTCTTCCTCCAGAGTCTACGCTAGTAGACATTTAATCCCAGCATTAGTGAAGATAGCCAAAAAGTTGTTTCTTTCGATACCAAAGTGTGAGTACTAATATTGGTAATAGAGAATCAAGTAATAAAATACTACAGTGGAAACTGGATAATTCAAACTTGAAGGAACCAGGAAAAAATTCAAACTATCCAAAAATTCGAATTAGATAAGTTTCCTAAGAGGAATTGAAAAGAAACACAGTTAAGTTTGCAACCAAGCTCAAAAACTTTATTTAATGTATTTGGACATCATCTCTTCACAAATTTTTTAGAAAGTCAGCGATTTTAATCTGTTTTCCTGATTTAAGTCTCTCATAGTGTATAATTCTAATTTATTGATTGATTGATTGATTGATTGATTGATTGATTGATTGGAAAATTGAATCGCTTACATTGTTGCGACTTTCAAAAAAAGCCTGAGTTCTTGGATATGGTCCATGGCTTCTGCCGCACTCGGGATAGGCCTTTCCTGAACTACTGAAGAATTGTCCTCTTCATCACTAGATGCTCAAACTTCAGCCTGGATGTTATTTTGAGAACTTCGGCGACGATGTCCGTATCAGTTACTTCACCACACACTGCCACATCTTCTATCCATGCTGACAAAGTCCACATAGAAGATAGCAGGAATAGAAGTAACTTCCTCCCAATTGTCAATAGCTGGCGCAGCATCAGTTACAGTTTCTCCATCATTTTTTTTCTTGATAAAGCCAGATTTTTAAAACAGTTCTTAATGGTCTAAACTTTCACTTGATCCCACGCTTGCTTACAAATTCTTGAGGCTTGAAGAACGCCAAGCAAAATTTTCTGGGTAGACAAATCTCCAGCAAGAATTTTTTCAACCAACAATCGTCTGTAGAAATGTTTTAGGTTCTTAATTATTCCTTGGTCCATAGGTTGAATAACCGATGTCATATTTGGCGGGAAAAAAATAACCTTTACATTTTCCAAGAGGGTAACAATGTTATGAGCAGTTCAATTGTTAATGAATAAGAACTGTCCGATTTTGTTTGCCAAACTGTTTGTCGATTTTAAAAGCCATTTTTCAATCAGATCACCTGTCATTCATGCTTTTCTATTAGACTCGTATTCCACTGACTTCGATTTTACTTTTTTGAAGCAACGTGGGTTAGCCTATTTTCCAATCATCAACAATGGCAGCTTTTCAGAACCATCCTTGCTCCAACTAACAGTGTTGTTCGATCTTTACTAAGCTTCCCCAACTACACCGGTCACCTATAAATGCAAGAGTTTTGTGTTAGGAGAACACTTGTAAAAAAAATCCCGTCTCATCAAAGTTAAAAATGTTTTTCGGTTCTATGTCCTGTGTCATTTCTTTCAAGTCTTCCAACTATTGCTGAACGCACATCAACAGCACCACTTTCACCACGTGGAGCTTTGAAGGAAATTTCATTTCGTTGTTTGAATCCATCTAGCCACCCTGCACTCGCTTTAAATTAGTTTTTCCTAATTCAGATGCAAAATGTTCAGCCTTTGCTCTAAAAAGAGGGCTGCTCACTGGGACTTTCTTGTCTCGCGCTTGTTTGAACCACTTCAGTACATAGCTGTTCACATAGGGTTTTTTTTTATCTTGTTCACTCTCATTTTCATTGCTCAAAATTTTTTGTTTGTTTTTCAAAAATGTTGAATGTGTGTTAGGGGGAGTTTCAAAGGCCTTTGCCATTTTTATTTATTTTTAAGTCCCTTTTCCACTTCCTTTATCACCTCTATTTTTTCGGCCAAAGTTAATGATTTATAGGACTGTGGCTTTGACAGTGACATTCCGATACACACACTTACAGACACTACTGTACAGTATGTACTAAACAAAACTAAACAACAAAACCAAATAAAATAAACTCACAAGGCACAAGAATATCACTATGACTGAGTCACTAAGAACAGCGCACGTAACTGCTTGAGAGGTTTGACCTTGACTAAAGGAGTACAGAACTGTACATGTAAACAAAGATGTATGGGTGAGAGGGGGAGGGGGAGGGGCGTGAAGAAGGGTACTGACCACATTCCAACGGCACCTCCCCTGTTTCCAAAAATAGAACAACACGGAGCCACAACTATAAGTAGGAAAACAATACTACACAGTACATTACAACTTACGAAAAGTTCGAAACAACCAAAACAAAATTCAAATCATCCACGCTTTCTTAACATTGTTTTAATACAAAATTCACGGGACAGGACAAAAAAATCGAATTAAAGACGATTTTGAATTACGGAAGTTCGAATTAGTCAGGTTCCACTGTAATATCGAAAGAAAAATATCGATATTAGTAAAGTATCAACACTTTTTTACATCCCTATCTGGGAGAGGGTAAGGAGTGAGGGTGTGATAACTATGAGTCACTCTACCTTAGATAGAACACCTACACCCCCCAACAACCCCCAAAAAAAGTTTCTGGGTACAGCGCTGTGGCTAAGATATCCCGATGTATACTTAAAATGAAGTTTATAATTGTTTTAAACTTTACACCTGAGCTGTTATCTGTCATCCATAAGATGTATTTATGATAAGCTTAAGATTCACAAACTACAGACTACTTATTTCAACGCTACAAAATATTATAAACAAGATAAAATAAAAAGTGGTTAAAAAATGCGATGTTATGTATGGCTATTGTTAACACTGTGTAAACCTTGAGGAGGTCCACACAACATTTTAATATTTTAGGAGGGATAGATAACATATTGAAGATTAAAATGTTCAATTCCTTAACTATTTGAATATAAACTTTTTATCTTTATCATCTCAGTTACATCATAAAGATAAGTGGACGCAAGTGCTTAATTCATCTGTGGTTCCACTTCTTTTTAGCTGATCAGATAACTTCAGAGCGGGGTATGCCAACATGATCCGAGTTAATGAAACCAATCACAAGATCTAGCTAAAAGGTGGCTACAATCACTAATGCTAACTGACACCCAATGGTTCAGGAGGTATGACAGAAGGTCTGGGTAGTTAATGTCTCAAGGTTACGATTACCTACTTCAGACCATCACACTTCCCTCCTTGAAAGTAAAGGCCAGAACAGCTCGAGATGCAACACATGCGGCAGATTCTAAGAGTACAGCAAATGTTGTGTCCAATAAGTTTATGGTTACCAGAGAAACATTTTGTTCAAACAGAACCATGATCAACATTCCTAATAAGCCAGTAAAGCACATCATAGTTGGAATGGTGGAGGGCTTGGCCACCAACAAATTCTAAGCTTGTAATATTTCTAAAAGCTTCCCCTTTATTCAATAACAATTGCCATACCTTGTCTTTCAGTCTAATGGCCTCTCATTGCATGTTACTGTACTTGATTTAACCGCAAGTCAGTGCAATATTCTGCGTGTCACGCAGTTTTTTTTAGTTAATTTGTAAACTAATCTTTTTTTAATGTGAAAGTACATGTCACATAACAAGTGGTAATTCTCAGAAGTGGTGTGTGTGTGTGTGTGTGTGTGTGTGTGTGTGTGTGTGCGCGCGCGTGCGTGTGTACACACACATATATATATACACACACACACACACACGAGTCATTCAGGGCCAAAATTTAAAAAACCTTGCCATGGTACTTTACTTGTTAAAGAGGTATTTTATCAGGGCTGTAGTGAATTAAGTCAATTATTTCCATTGTTTTCTTGTAGATGGCAGTAGTTTGTTCTAGCTCCGAGTATCCTTAGAATTTCCTTGCCAAAGTGGATAAAGTCCAACATCTCGAGTAATGTGATCTGTGATCTAGGATGTACTCTTTGTTTATGTGTTTTGTTTACGTGCTTTACTCAATAAAATCTAATACAATGGATTCTGATGAAGCTCCTGAATGTTCTTATTCATCGTCTGACTACATGCCTTCAGAAAGCTACATTCATGAACCTGGTCCAAGATCCTCAGTTAAACATCAAAACCGTTGATCACAAATTTCTTGTTTCGGGTCACTCATTTTTGCCAAACAATCAAGATTTTGGGGTTATAGAATCAGTTTCACGATAATGTACCCACATTTTTAAGCATGAAGACTGGATTGAAGTCATAAGAAAAGCCAATATTAGGAAACCTTTCAAAGTTGTCAAAATAACCCCAGAGATTTTATCCACCAAAAAACTTGAGGATATGTTGGTCAACAGGAAAAAAACTGACAATGGCATACTGTTAAGAAAACTGACAATGGCATACTGTTAAGTGGTTAGAAATTAGGTGGATGCGGTTTTAGTGAGAGGAATGGTGGTAGAAGGGTGGTCACCGTAGCAAAGAAAAACAATATTTTGTCTCTTTTGCAATTAATTTCGCCAATCAGTCATGCCCATTTCAGAAACCTACAGACAGATACACTGCAACCAGGTCGCAAACCTCCCTAAATGAGGAAATTGCTGACTAGAATGATGAAGAACCCTTTTTTTAGATTTGAGTGCCTCATATATATATATATACATGGATTATTTATATATATATATGAATACTTTATATTATATTAAGGATGATTCAAAACTTTCTGACCAAACTTTAATGAGCGATAGGAAACAATAAACCAAACCTTTTTCGTTAATGAAAGTGTGTCTGCAGACGTCACCCTTAGGTGCTAGAAGGTGCTGTTGACGAGTAAGTTAAATGGCTATTTTTGCCGTCGTCATTCATAAAACAGACTTTATGCGTGTAACATGTAGCGTTTCACAGATTCTGAGATGGCTGACACGCATCTAGCATATGAGGCTGGGAAACCTTTAAAAATGTAAGGCAATCAATGTGTCGATGTTTACAGGTATGCATTACCATTGACGGTTGCTCCTTTGAGCAACTATTGTAAATAAAAATGTTGTTCACAATTTCTTCCTTTTATTAATGTACCAACAGCTTCCTCTAGCACCTAAGGGTAACTACTGTGGACATACATTCATTGACGGCATTCATTAGAGAAAAAGGTTTGTTTTAGTATACCCTATCTGCGTTTAAAGTGAGTAGAGAGAGTTTCGAATTTGATAAATAAGTGAAAAATATCCATTAGTGGACCCAGTTGTCCAGCCTGTAATCAGGCTGCAACATCAGCTGACTGTGAAACAATACCCGCACATTTCCCTTCTTGATTTGGTGATAATAGCATTTCTCTACAAACTAAATGTAGAAGCTGCCCCTTCTTGCAGGATCTAACACTATTACGTCAATGAAGACCAACAGCCAACTCTATTTTCCTCCAAACACATGTTCTAGTGTATATCATCTTTGTTTTGGTCCTGCGACCCTGCAGTTGTCAATAGATCTATCCTCTGCCACAACCAGGCATGAAAAGACTAAACTTTTTTTATACAGTCGGACCACGCCGCCCTGCCGGGTCAATCATTTTGAAGACCTGCAACATAATTTATGTCCTAAAGGTTCTTAGAGACTCTACTTTTTCTGGACTCAAATCTGATTTCTTTCTGAGATTTTAGAGTGGGTAGAACTGACGTGTGTGAACAGGTGTGCAGAACATTTTGAGAAAAAAGGGAGTTCACATATGTTGCCATCTATCAATCAACCAGTTAACCACACATCTACCTTTCGCAATTTCTCCTCAAAACAAAACCCATGTATGTGTGAACACGCAGATTTGCCTATATATATAATTTATCAAATAAAACTAAAACTATTAAAGCAAAAACATTCTTAAATATAATTTATTATGAATATATTAAACAATATTTTATTTACATATTAAGCTTGAAAGAGATTTTGGATTTGAATATACTGTACACAAGAGGTTGAAAAAACCATTACTAACACTTTAAGTATGACTATTTATTAGAACTACGTCTTCATGTAAAATTCCAGGGTCTTAAAACAAAATCAAATGTGTTGAAAGTTTGCCCTCTTATCTACAGGATGATTTTCTATTGATTTTATCAATCAATCATGTTCAAAGGCATGTTCCTATTTGATGACTTACTTTATACATTTTTAAAAGTTTGATTGCAAACAAAATGAATACATCATTATTTGATGTTGATTGAGCGTGTTCTATTTTTCTCAGAAAACAACTGCTATTATCAAGAGAGGCCTAAGCCTTATCTGGTAATGAAACAGATACAAACAATTTTAATATCCTTATCAATGTTTTATTGCAAAGAGAGTTCGTGAATTATCTGCACAAATAAGAAAATAGGCTACAAAAGAAACAAACAACCTTAAATAGAGTCAAAGAGTAGGTGTACAGTTCAATGTTCATAGGATAATATTTTTAGAAAATACTAATATATGTTTTGTGGTCAGCTTTGATAACATTCTATTGTATTATTATTGTTATTTTATAGGTATTGATGATGTGAAAGTAAATCTTGTAATCAAATAAAGCTTCGCCATTCAAGTCTATTCTCTGTCCTACTTTTGGAGTTTCCTGCCTTCTTTGTCGATGGTCTTCCAGCAAGTCATCCTTGGCCTACCCCAAAATTTACATCTTTACAGTTCCCAGTCAGGAGCAATTTATGACAAATATCAATCAAAGTGTAGCCTACTTAAATTATGTTGCTTTGAGAGCAGTTTTCTGTGACATTAAGTGACAATTATTCACTGTTGGAAAAATTAAATTAGAGTTAAAATTAATATGACCTTAGATCTTCCTAAGACCCTTTAATTATGATTGTGTGTATGCCTGGGTTGAATATTTAAAAACCAATGAACAGAGTTCAATAGCACAAACACACACATATAGGACCAGTTAGTGGCTGGTGACCTAAAATTTGTTCTCGGTTAACCAAAATAATAGTCTGTACTAAATGTCATGTGATCTATAATATCAGGCTTGCAATAAACTGGATTACTGATGATACATTTTCAAATCTCAGCCAGAAGTACTGGGCATCGGTGGTCATTGCTGTGGTTTTCTTGTTCTCTATCCATGCCAATGCACTTCTGATAAAACTACACTTCTCAACCTATCTCCATATTTGTAAACTTGTACAGGGGGAATTTAGCCTGGGGCCCTATCTAGGATTTGTCTCGTGCTCAGGGTCATTCTTTACTCATAGTTTAAGGCAGAGTTTGTGATGGACGTGTGGAAATCATCGGCTACTATGATGAGCTATCAAAGATACCACAGCCACCGGTGACTCAGAGGTTAGTTTTATTTTACTATTAGTACAATTATTACAAGCCAACTGTTGAGTCACTGCTGGCAGTGGTATCAATGATTGAGACGACTGAATTGTATTCACTTGGAATTATCTCCATTCAGACCATTTTCAAATAAACAATCCTAATGAAAATCCTGCATTTTATCCACCATTTCCAGGAAAGTTTGTGCAATATGGCCAAGAGATATCCCATGACTCTCAACAAGGGTTTGTCCTTAAAAGTCACAGGGGCCAGGCCACACTAACAGTTTTCCAACATTTTTTGAACTTAAACATTTCTTTCTTTTTATTCAATAAATATCTTGGATAAAAACATGAATATGAAGTGGAGCACCAATCTCTACACTCAGTGAATTATTGGATTCGTTATATAGTATTCCAGTCAAAATTATTAATTCCTTGCGCCAAACGCCATGCGAGGACTGTACCATTGCTTTAGTGACTGAATATAGAAGCTGAGCAGGGCCAGAGGTGACAAGGCCCTCTCAACACCCAGTGTGAGAGTTATCTCAAGGTCAATCCCCCTACCATTCCAGTGACAGCTTTACACTAGCGAATGGGGTCAGCCTGAGCGGGTCTGCTATAGGATGAAGGTGGTCTATGTTTTGTTTTTGTTTTTATGGGTGTTTTATAATGTGTTAAGACCAAAGAAGTAAGATGACATGTGAAATTGATTATTTAAATGAATAAAGAAGAGTCTTCAATAAAAACTCCATTTATTCATTAAATTTAAGAAAAACTTGAAATTAAACGGTTAGGAATACATCAGCCTAGTGAATTTACATTTACGCAGGTGGATGCTAAGAAAAAGATATTTTTTTTCTGATGCTTGGTTTGGTAAATAAATGTGGTTAACTGTGAGTGAAGAAAAACAGAGCTTATTTTGTTTTTATTGTTTATTATTTGGTGGTGAGGGGTGGTGGACAACGTTCGGCAGTAAAAATCTTAAATAATTAAGTAAAATAATTTAAAAAACATAAGGAATGTGCAATTCATGTGGAAAATGTATGTAAGTTTAAAACATTTGGAACAGTAAATAGTGCATCACAAATATATTTCGGGGCCAAAATTTCAGTCCAAAAACGCAATGGACAGGTGTCAAAAAATAGGCATATATTAGGAATATCAATAGAAATATTGTGGTACTCATGAATTGGCACTAAGAGACAGATGCGCCCAACTTTTGTAAAAATTAATATCATCACTTTTAAGGGTTAATTCAAAACCAGTATGATTTTATTCTTTCTGTTTGTAGATTTGTTTAGTGATTTTGTAATTCTAGTGATTTTCAAAAACTAGGAAAATTTAAATGAATGAAATTTAATATGTAAACTTGGGGTGAGAAAAAATCATTACCGATAAGTTGTGCCCCAACAAAAAGAAAGATGACACTTCGCCAATGAGTCTCAATATATAGATTTGAAATGAAACCCCAATAAACATACAAAAATCTCGAGTAGATGCATGGAACAACTGAAAACTGGATTGCATTCAAAGGAATAATTTAAAGTGTAGGTAGGTGTATGTTGGCTACATTAATGAGCTTATCCACTTTCTCAAAAATTCAAAGTAGAACGTGTATTTTCTTGCCATTGCCTATTGTTCGGACACGTAAATATCAGCCATTCAAATCGAAAGTAACTTAAGCACAGATTGTAAATATTCTACAGTGGATTATACTAAAATAAACTATTTTTTAAAACAATAAAACTATCCTACCTGCTGGCAAGTGAGGAAAAGGGCGATCCAGACAAAAACTCCTGCGATGCCTTGTGCAGCCTTTGTTTGTAGGAAAATGGGCACCACTTCATTGGCTACAGTTGAGCCAACCGTGGGAGAAGCGGTAAAGCTAGAGCTGGCAACAGTGATAGTTGTGGGGGTCGCATTGTTGGAGAGTGCCGCTGTGATTGCTGCAATAGTCGTGTGACCAGTGGCCATCACAAATCTGAAATTATTGTGTCAGAATTTTTACTTTTTCTTGACCCCTTGAAGAAAGAAGTATTGTGATTGTCAAAAAAATCTAATTCGAGATTTGGATTAATGTCGACATTTCGTGATGCCCTGAAATCAAAAAAGTGTTTTTTTGGTCTGTATCTCCGACCAGAGCCGAAACCATTTTACCAATCAGGCTAAGACTTGGTATTTAGGGTTTTCATGAGGTTCTCCCATGAAATTTTTGGAATTAGATACCTAGCCCTAAAATTTTGAGCAGTTTACTGAAGTGCAAAAAGAGAAAAAATATATTTACTCAAAATTTGCTTCAACAATTTTGATTAAATTTAGTATTTAGACAGTGTTAAAAATTACTAACAAAATGATTATTTTTATTTTTCTGTGAACATGACTTTGAGGATACTAAGCTTATGCAGAAATTTTCAATTTTGATCACATCTTCACAACTATTTGAGATACGAAATAACTTATCACTGTAAATATTTAGTACTAATAAATATAGCTCTCTTTTGTTTGAAATGTAGTTTTATTAAATCAATAGTTTATGAGCTATTAGCACACATGTGGATTATTTGTGGAATACTTAGAAATAGGAAATTGATTGTTAAGCTCTTTGGTGGACAAAGATGCTCCTCTTTTCTCTATTTATCAGTAACAGTGTATATTATTACATTTATGCTCTTTGGTTTATGCAACAATATATATATTTAGGAGCTGTTTTATTTTATTATTAAAGAGAGATAAAGTATGTGCAGTGCATCGTACCATATTTTAATTACTAGAAAGATGATCCATTAACACATACCCAATTCATTTGTATCAAGCCTGAACAAGCTATTAGCAAATCATTGGACTAACACAATTGCAGGAAATACATAAGCACTATAACATAGTCCCCTAAATAAGTAATTATTAATCCACACCCTCTTAAACAAGTAGGCCCCTAAATCTCTAATTAAATACTTAATAGAAATATACAATTAAAGAACATTTTTGTTACAATGTATTAGGGTGAGTGGTAGGTCGATTAAACTAGGCTACGAACTGCAATGTAACTTATATGAACATTGATTTTTTTATAACATTCACAATACTTGTAAATACAATTTGATTTTAGACTAATTCTTTTATATATTTTTTAAATTCAGAAGTCTAATGCTTGTGACACAACTATACTGTTGGTTTCAAGTCACATCCACCTATTAATTGTAGGGCAGGCATAGCACAATAACTCTTGACATTATAGTATGCAGTACAGTATGAACAGAAAAATGTAAATATTTAAATGGATGGAATAGTGCCAAGAAATATTAAAAAGTATTTTAGTACACAATAATTGATATGTTTATCATTATAAACCCCAACATAACAAAACCTAACCTACCATCGATCAACAACATATTATTCTTATCAAATATCTTGCACTAAAGTACTGTGTTCACAGCCAAGCCATTTTGATCCATGGCCCAAATCAAATGCTATTTTATTATCTTGCTAATATTCCATTCCTTCTCCTTAATTTTTTTAAATGAGAATAGTACAAATAGAGGGCAGAATCCCGAAAACTTTTTGAATGTTATATTATAGCAGGCTTTGCATAAAATATGTTTGTCCTCTAGGCTATAAACACAATAGCAAAAGCAAATTTTCAATGATTGCAAAATTGACATATATTTTTTTTAATATAGGGCCTAATATTAAAATTATAAGAAAACTCATTAAACTTTGCTCACTCAAAAACATTTGGCCAAATTGTGTAGCAAAGCATGGAACACATCAATATGAGAACTTTCATAGATTTCCATTAACATAATCCCAATAACGAAAACCAATTTAGATCTTAAAACTCCAAATTTGGCAAGTGAATAGTTTATTATTATTATTATTATTATTTAGCACCACGTCTTACTACCCATTTGGGTTATACGCTTAAGTACTAATTACACTAATGGATTAGGAATTGGGAAGGTTGAATTTTAGAGGAAGTGAACCCGAATTTGTGTGGAGGGAGAGTGGAAAACCATTTAGGAAAAACCATCCCAGTTCACCCGACCAAGATTCAAACCTCGATCTCCCCATTCTTGGTGGTCTCAACTGAATAGTTATTGTCTTATTATTTTGATTAGGAATATTTTGAACATCTTATAATGAAACCACAAGAATTAAACTGACACAAATTTTGATCAAAAATGTGAATCTTACAGCTAATATATTTCAATGATGTCAGAGATATTTAAGCGGTTATATCTATTTTGCACACAATATGTAATATATTTTGAATCAAACCTGTCTAAAACTTAAGACTGTATTCATACAATTCCTTTGAATTCCAGGCAATATTGCGGCAGAACGTTAAATTATAATTAAGCATTATTTTGTCTGTGTTAATTTTCTAATACTAGAAATTCTACAATCTTAATATTGGAATTATGTTAATCGCCATGGCCTATTTTTGTTGTGTGTATTAATAATAAGGAAATTCCAGTATAGTAATGACTTTCAAACTCCTTAACAGATAGTACAGTGTATTTTACTTAAGAAATCAAATCGCTACAAAATTAATAATATTGAGTTTATAACTCAAATGGTGTAATATGTGGTGCTAAAAAAATTACCATTATTATATTCACAAGGAAATGGGGAATCCAATGATACTAAAGAGTCTAATTATATTTATTTGAAATAATTTAATTCTTACAACATTTAGACAAGTCAATAAAACCATAGGCCTACTAAACCAACATGTGGTTTGATTTATAATTCATTACAGTACGATATTACAGCATCTTATAAGGCATAAGCCAAATTGTTTATTTTGTTAATCTTAATTGAAATTACAATCTGACACCTTAGCTCAGTCGGTAGCTTGTTTGTCTACTGAGCTAAGGGTCCCAGGTTCGATTCCCAGCATGGCTGAAATGTAGGTTTACCCTTTCACAGTGATGAATTAACAGGCAGGGACTGGATGTTGTTCCTGTCTTAATCTCAAGTTAGATTATAAGGTCTATGAAGCTACGACAGGCCTAGCAAGCCGGTAGTGGAAAATATTTGACTTGAATGAAAAATTGATACAGGCAACAGGCTTGAAACAGTAATAGATGTTAAGTAAATTGAAATTATAATTTATTAGCAAATGGAAAGGTAGCAAGGTTAGGTAAAGTCAGCCAAGTAATTATCGTCGTGAAGGTTAGGTTAAGTTAGGTTGGAAAAGAGACTAATAATATGTTTATACATTATTTAGCATTTTAATATATTATATTATTACTTTATTTAATATATTACTTTCGTGAGTGTGTCTACTCAGATCTATGTACTATGTTTCCAGTTCAGTTCTAATGGAGCCTTGTGTGAGTTTGTTGGATGTAAACATTTTAGTGGATGTGCAAAGAGTGTTTTCGTTTGGATTAGAAAAGAAGGCCTATAGTTATGATAACCATTTACAAGAATAATGTTTCTTTCAAAAAAAAAGAGCTAAGTGTGGTCGCTGCAGAAGATTATTGCACATTATTCGGCTCTATAATATTTAAAGCTTTGGTCATGCAACTTTACCTACACATTTTTCAACAATATTTGTTCCTGAGTCATTTAGATGATTTTGTTTTTGAATTTTGTCACTATAACAAAGTTTTTTTACTAACCTTTAAATTAGTATCAATAGATTCTCCACATTTTTTGTGGGTGTAATACTAATAGTAAGTTGACAAAAAAAAAAGTATTTGTAATATATTACCAAGAGTGTAGAACAGGGGAGGGGAGGTCTGAACTCCCATCCCCTAAGATTTGTTGGACCATCCTTAAAAGATGAAGGGGTGGGGGCTCCACATATACATCTACAAACTTAATGTTATAGTTGTTTTTTAACTTTTACTACAGTTTTAATTGTATATGTCATTAACCAAATACTAATTAATTAATCTCCACTATAATTACCAGTTGGAATGCTCTGTACGACCTAAAATATCTATAAAACCATAAGGCCCACAAATCTGAAATTTGGTAGGCAATCAGTTCTTACCCCAAAAGGGTGCATATAAGTACCTTAACGACCGGAAGTGCCGACCCCTCAATTGTACTTTTTTTTTATATCTAATTGTCAGTTGGGATCCTATGTCCTACCAAAAGTGTCTCGAAATTTTGCAGACAGGTAACCCCTAACTCAGTCGGGTTCGGGAATACTTGGTGAATGAAAATTCTCATGGGTTCTCTCAAAATTGGGGGTTTCCAAAAACCAAAATCTGTAAATAGAGCCATTTCTAATGTCCTAAAGAGCTGACAATTTTTATTCATGGCCCTCCTATTGGAGAAAAATAAAATAAAATTGGAAGTTTGGTATTGTAAAACCTTTATTAGAGGGGCTAAAATGGGAGGTGGTTCCAAAACACTAAATCCACAAATAGCACCATTTCCTACCGTATGCTAAAAAGGAAACCACGTGATGTTTTCTTTAGCAGGCCTATACATATGTTATTATAAAAACATGAACATCAAAACCTTTTTTATCGAATTGATTTTAAATTTTAAAATGTTTGTTAATATTGTTCATGGACCTACCATGGCAATGAGTTGTTTTACTAAGTGTTGTTGATTGAATGTATATTAGCCCTATCTACAGAGTAGAAGTTAAAAAGTATAAATTTACTGTGTAAAATAGTGAACCATGCTACATTACTTCAGTCTCGCATCCATTTTTTTTTTAAATTTGCAAGTTCATTTATGTAAAATAAAACACTGAAAGGAAGATATCATTATTATCACTGCGTCTTACTACCCGTTCAGGTTGTACGCACTTACGCTAATGTGCAATAGTAGGGTGATTGTGAGATGAAATGGAGGACCTACAGTTTAACGTGGAATCCAAACCACGGTGGAGGCCTGGCATTCCTCACATTCACAAGTTGTGATTAATACACATCTTGTCAGAGGTGAAGGAAGGGTTTGGCAATCAGATAAATCTGTGCCGGGACCGAGGATTGAACCCCGGACCCTCAGTACAGAAGTCTGACACCTTACCCCTAGACCACCAGGTCACCAATGAAAGGAAGATAGAAGGGCAAGGCTTACCCCAGCAAACTGTTGCTCTCAAAGTTCACAATTAAAACACAACAAAACACATAATTAATGTAAATGTCAGGGTACATCAGTCTCCTTCTTTAGTATAAGAAAGTAAAACACACTCAGTGTGAATTATGTGTTGTTTTTTTTTGTGTTTTAATTGCAAACTTTGAGGTCTTCAATTTTCTGGTAAGTGTGTGGGTCTTGCCCCTTCTATCTTCTTTTCAATGTTTAACCTAATATAGCCGTTCGGCGCCATTTTCCCTTTCTTCATATACATTCATGTGTTGATCAAATCGTACTTTTAAATTGAATTCCGATTTAGATTTTGTTTTGAAACTGGATTCAAAGTTAGATCTAGGTTTTTAGTTTGAATTCCTATTTGGATTTACGTTTTAATTTTAGTTGATTCGCTATTATTTCATGTTTGCTAGCATTATGGAGAAACTGACCATGGAAGGAGGTAGCATTATTCTAATAAAGGATGAAGGAAACTTTTGGTTCATGACCTTCTCTCGCTTAGTACACGGAACAGAAACGGAGCACATGATAGTGCTCAAGCTGTAGATCACGTATGTTCAAACTGGGAGGAGTTCCACATCCTCAGCTGCACACCCGCTGAAGACAATTATCCAAATGCCATTGAGTACCAGACATATATGAGGCACCCATGGTAGGTACAATGTGTGTGGTGATTGCTGCAGGCCAAATTTTCCCTACTGCGTTTGAAGTGTGGAGAAGTGGCAGCCTTTACTACACAACTGCAACTCATGGCCAAACTGACCTACCTCTAAAGAAAATGAGATTTAAAGGGTGCAGTTCAGGGGGTCACTTTGATCTGTAGGAGGAAACATAACTGTAATCAAACTAATTATACAAGATTCTGTTCATATATTAAAAAAATTATACAAGATTCTGTCCATATATTAAAAAAATTATACAAGATTCTGTCCATATATTAAAAAAACAAAAAGAGACGAAAATCAATCATAATGAGAGGAAAGAAAGTGCAAGAAAAAAATACAAAAAGAAGAGGCAAAATCAAAATGTGACTATAGAACAAACAAAAATGAGAAAAGATCAAAACAGGGCCAAAAGAAACACTTTAGAGAACCGAAAATGAGGAAGTAATAAGTTACAGGACGGGTTCAACCCAACCCTATTCTGCATGGAGAAAAACTATTTCAGCAATGAGCAGTTGACTCTTATTTGCAAGTGGAAACAAACAACCTTAACTATACCTGTACACAACAGGCAAGGCTCAGGGTTGAATGCTACAAGGGGTTAATGGATCATTTGTCAGAAACTGCAGCACAAAATGCTATCCAAATTGGCAATTCCAAATTCCAAAGATCGCCACAAAAACACGAAGGAACGTTACTACGATGCGATGGCATTAGTACCTGCCCATGGGAAATCGGAGCTCTGTGACACATTTACCAGCAATCCGAGATAGCCTGAAGTCAAAGAAAATCTCTTCCTCAGCCAGAAATCATCAGAAATACCGGATCTGGTGGCAAGAGTGTTTAAAATAAAACTTGAAGCGCTCCCTAATGATATTTTATGAACACCAATAGCCTTTGTGTAAGTTATACGATTGAATTTCAAAAAGGGGCCTTCTTCATACATTCTGGTAATTTTAAAGGAAGAAGATAAAGTTTGTACACTCGAAGACAACTTGGAATATGCCGAGTTTCCCGATCAAATTGCAGAGCCTCAGCTGTTTTAAATTGTGAAAGGTGTATGGTGTATGATGCATGGGACATGTGGTGGCAAAAACCCGTATGTGCCATGTATGGATGGTACCAAATGCACAAAGGATTATCCTAAAATCTTCCACACTGAAATCTTGCTGAAGGTTGCTTGGTACCCTTTATAGCGAAGAAGAACAAAAATCGAGATGATAGCTGGGAAACATAAGGTAGGTAGATAAAAGATTAATCGTTCTATATAACCCTTATTTCAGTTTGAAATATTATGCCCATATAAACGTCAAAGTTTGTACTTCCATACAATTCTTTAAGTACATGTTTAAATGTGTCTGAGTTTATATGGGTTATGACTGTACTATTGTTATATTCTCGGTTCCCAAAATTATGAGGTAGCCAACTATTTGGAAGCTAGGTATACGTGAGCGCTCCCGAGGCCATGTGGTGGTTGTTGGAGGGCAAAATGCAAGACCATTCACATACCATCTGCCCATACAACAGCCTAAAAGAAATTATATATTTTTTTAAATCTAGATTTTCTTGCGTTTTTCAACCTATTCTGCTATACATATAAGCAAGCTAAAGTAGCCCCATGGCTTCTTTGGTGCTGACTGACAGTTCACAGCTGACTTCTGACAGTCAACATTTAGGTATATACCTAAATTTTGACTGTCAGAAGTGACAGCTGCTAAACACATGTTTTTGCAGATCATATGGTTCGGAGTAGGGTTACATAATTTGGTCTGGTAACTTTTCAGATCTGTGAGCTGTCAGTCAGCACCAAAGAAGCCATGGGAGTACTGTACTAATTATGTTGAACATTGTTGTAAGAATGATAAAGGTAGAATTAAAGGAAATGTACCCTCATTCTCATGGGTGGTAGAGTGGAAAACCATTTAGGAAAAAGACCCCCAGTAGGCTACACTTGGCCGAGATTCAAACACTGACATCCTTTTCACTATCAAACCAGACTCTATGATCTTGACCATGTGCTCAGTGATGCGGGTAATGATTAAACTATGTCAATGCTGCTAATATTAACAATATTATATTTGCTTGTGTGTCAGTATTAAGATAACAATATGATAAATGTTGTTTCCAAAATGAAAAATTCAATCTTAAGATTATGATGAATATTGACATTTAATGTGACTCTGAACCCCAAAAAGTGAGTCTGGAAATTCTGTCTCTTTCTCGATTTGTCTGTCTGTAGGCCCTACTTGGGGACACAACCAACAACACTTTGATGGATTTTGATCAAAATTGATATTTAGGCAATATAGGCCACCTATGGTTGGCCAATTTTTTAAATTTTAATTCTAGTCAGGTTAAAATAAGAGGTGTTTAAATTTTGAAATTTTTTAAAAATGGCTTTAACAATTTTGTTTAAAATTAATATCTGGAGTGTATTTGACATTTGACAAATAATACCAGTAGGCTTCCTACTGTAACTTAGGCCTATATTTTGGGAGAAAATTGCTTAAGGATACTTTACTAAAGACTAGTCTAGTGAAAATTAGATGTTTCCTAGGAAATTACTTTAATGATTTTGTTTAAAATGTACAGCCCCTAGCCTATCTTATGGTTATTTTAAATTATTAATAGCACTGTACATATGCCTACTTGTTTTTAGAGTAAAATTTAAGCTATAGGTACCCTAGTTTACTAGGCCCCTATGAACATTATTTTTTAAATTCAAAATATATTTAAAAAATGACTAACCTTTTTGTTAAAATTGAAAACCTAGGCAGTGTTTTACATGATAAATAGGCCTATATTGCCAAATAATTATTTTTCAGGGAATTGATGACTAATCAATGTTTTTAAATCAAATATCTCAAAAATGACTTCGAACAATTTTGCTAAAAATTGATATCTGGTTACTGTTTTAAATTATAAATAGCACTATGTTCCGGTATGTACCTACTTTATTAGTGTCAGATTTTTGAAAATGTCAGTATTTTGAAATATGCCCTAGTGATTTTATTCAAAATTCTGTTTTACATTATTATTTTAAGTAATTTAAAAACATATTCCAGTGAAAAATAATGAATAGGCCCTAGCTATACAGATTTGTTCAAAATTTATATACCTTTGAAGTGTAGAGCGATGAGTAAAAATATTTTTTCTTACAAAAACGTATTAAAGAGTGCTTTATTTATAGGCCAACTGATTTTTGAAAATTTTGTTCTCTTATTATATTATAGACCTATTTGTAAGTGATTATGTCACACCAATTATTTCGTACTGTAGTATAGCTTTCCAGTCTCCACAGTTGGCAGGGGCATCCAGACCCCCCAGGAATTAAATGGACCCCCTCACTTTTGTAAACTAGCATATTTGAATCACTTTCCCCCAAAATTAGCATGTTGTGTTCGTTGTTTATTAACATTAAAAATAAAAAAAGGTTGTTATTATTTTAATAAGCACACAGGTGATGACACCATTCCATCTGACAGCTACACTGAAAGTGGTTTTTAACTTTAACAATATACTATATAACAATGTAAACCCTTAATGTCATCATATGGTACATATGTCGAAAGTAGCAGATGCCTTACATCTGATTTGACATATTAAAGAAAATACGTAATCAGAACTTCTAAATTTTGTAATCGTCAGACGAGGTCCAACCAAAACACTTGAACAATCACCTGTTAATTGTATTATACCTTAGCCTAATTCTTGACCTTATAAAGGCTACGTCACATTTGACTCACCTTCTGTCAGGTACTGTCAAAATCCAATTGGGACCATACACATATGATCAAATTAACACAAACTTTTTACTGAAATGGAAACAAATCACAATTTTGTGTCAACACAAACACTTCTACTTAACATTTTACCAAACATTTCAACACAACACAATGAAAACCCGTTTCATCAACGCACGTATGTTGCAGGCACAAACAAATCACCAAATACTACCATTTTTTAACTATTTCAATCAGTCTAGTCAACAAAGCATCTATTTAACAAATATAATTAAGTAATAAAAATAATTTTTCTATTGACCGTAAAGAAGTAATTATAATTTTGTATTTTATTGTACTTTTGAATACATTATTTCATCAAAATATATGTTATATATAAATATAATTAATTTAGACTTGAGTAGTATCAATTAATATTAGATAGCAATATAAAAGTATAGCATAGAGCAGCGGTTCCCAAAGTGTGCTCCGCGGTGCACTTGGTGCTCCGCAAAGCATCTCCAAGTGCTCCGCGAATATATTGGAAATAAAAATAAATAAAATGTGACAAGATATTAAAACTGTCCACAAACTGTGTATAGGTAAGTATTGGGTAGAAATTATTTACAGACTGCACGTGGCGAAACCAGAGAGATAGAGACTAGAGGGTGCCAGTTAACCCCGTCTCTGTGAGAATTTCGCCGCGCTTTCAGATACGATTGTTAGCTTCGACACCTTTCAAGAATTTTCTGGGAAGTTTCTATTGAATACTAAAAACTCGTGTTTCTTCGCACCTTCAGTCAGTATACAGTCAAGAGTCGAAACAAATCAAGTAGCACTACAATATTATTATATTATTTGAATGTTGGAAAATCCAACCTGGCATCGGAGCAGTATGAATGCTTGAATGATTTGATATCAGACTCTACGGTAAAAGAGAATTTTGCAACTAAGAAGTCACTATCAGAATTTTGATGTCAGCTACGAGACGAATTTGAAGTTTTGTCAGATAGAGCGAAAATAATCCTTCTTCCGTTTGCAATAACTTACTTATGTGGATCAGGATTCTCTGCCAATGTGGCTACAAAACAAAAGATCCCGGCTCAATGCAGAGCCAGATATATTGGTTGGAGCTGTCCCAAATTCAACCAGATATAACCACTTTGTACGAATCAAAACACAGCAGTCCCATCCCTCTCATTGGAAATTAAGTTCGTGGTCTATACT
>CABFWB010004527.1:42724-58088 GCA_902151455.1 Timema bartmani
TTTTTTTTTTTTTTTTTGCAGCAGCCATGAAAATGGTTTTAATACTATTTGTGCGGGTAACATATTGTGGATTTAGAATACATACTTTGTTTTCGTTATCAAATGTGTTGCTTTAGGTTAATTTATGTTTTTAGTTGTTCTTTTGCGTTTATGTAGTTAGGTTCCTTATTTCTCTGAAATTAAGGAAGAAAATAATATTTATAATGAAATAAAACTAGATGTTTAGCTTGCCCAAATGCTTAAAAATTCGTTTCCATCGTGAATACTGCTGTAATTTGGTTTAGTATATATCTATGCAGGCTCTATGTGAAAATATCATCACCCTTATACCAAAGACACTTATGTGCAAAATTGTTGTTTTGAGAAAACGATATTTAAAGTTACAATTTTCAATGGGATAAATTAAGTTTAGATCAAAATTTAAGCTATTTAGAAATCTAAAAATAATTCATGCTTTTATTATACGATAAAATATCACTAACAACAAAATGCAGTTAGGTAAATATAGCAAAAATTGCATGTGCATATCTTTAGCATCAAGGCAACTATAGTTTCTGTGACGAATTTATCTCCTGAAAAGTGTTCTACGATTCAAAAAGTTTGGTAACCGCTGGCATAGAGAATCAGTTTAAGTAATTCAATAATAAATACTACTAAAATCTCTCTTAATAACAATAATTTTAGCTACATTTTTTTTTAGCTTAAATAGGATATAAAACCTTAATTTAAAAATTGTATTATTGCATTACCACACTCATGAATACCCATATATATATATATATATATATGCATTATAAATTTATGTATTTTATCTTTTACTTTAAAAATTTATGTTTTTCTTTGGTGTTTTACTAATTTAAAAATACAGTGACATCCTTTGAATCAATAATTGACTCAGCAAAGCATAATCCTCCTATAAAATATCATTGGATAAAATCCTCTTATAAACAATAATCAAATAACTAGTGGCAGCCAGTGATCTCTATGTTATACTGGACGGACATAAACAAACGCATTGTCAAGGACCAAGGCGTGAGGCTCAAGTTTATCGTCTGCTTCATTGCGGGGGAACAAACCTAACATTTTCTTTCAATGTTCTTATGCTAAAACATGTCTCTGATGAATAAAAGTGTTATTGTTTGAAAATAATGAAGTATTATACCATACTTAGATGAAGAAACATTTACGTTAAAGTTTTTCAGGTAATACTATACAAATACGAATAAAATCTTTAATATATTTAAATATGTAGTTATCATCCATGTTGTTTACAGTCTGCCAAGACTACACTATATATTTAAAGTTGACTATTAGCTTGTTTATTGGTTTCAGAAACCATCCCATATGGAAAAATGCATTATCTGGCCAAAATTGGAACTGGCCAGATAAGGGAATGTCATATTTACCCCAGATCTGGACTCGTTATGGCCAGATATGATTTTTCCACATGGAATATTACTTTGAAAGTTCGATAAATATAATGAATAAGGTATCTTAAAACGTTATTAAATTTGTTTGAATGACAAACTATATGTAGTTGCCAAACGTTCAAATGATCACTTAGGTTATAGGTTTGTAGAAGGTTTTATCATATTACCGTTAAAAAAAATGTTGGCTCATATCTTGTATATTGCTTTCAGAAACCATATTATGTTGAAAGCTCGATAACTATAATGAAACAAGTTAGCTAAAAACTTTATTACATTTGTTTGAATGACATACTTTGTGTAGAAGTCTTACTTTCAAACGATAATTTAGGTTATAGGCTTGTATGAAGTACGGTACCCTGATTTTAGTAGAAACCCCAATCTGTAAAACCTCTATCACACGACACTAGCTCGTAATTGAAATCCAGTGTGCTAGCTAGTACTAGCTAGCACGTCATCATATAGCGTCGTGTGAATCAGAAAATATACTGGTTCTGCCTCTTGATACTGGCTACCATACTAGTTGTAAGGATAGAACAGGCGTTATTTTTGTACTAGTTCCGACACTAGTTTGTGTAATTCGACCAATCAATGCGCGCTGAGACTGTGTGTAGAGAAAAGGTAGAAATGGCGCCAACATGGTCATCGGATGTGATTTTGTTGTTGACAGAAAATTATTCTAAGCATCCTTGTTTATATAATACCAAATTGCCACAATATGACAATATATTTAATTAAAAATATGTCATCTAAAAACGACAAACTGTGTTCCAGACCTAATTTTAATCTAAATAAACTTGATAACATACCAAACGTAGGTGGTTGCTTTTTTAGAATATAAAGTGTGCGTAGGCCTAAAAAAAGAACATGTGTGTCTCAAGGATACTGTACTTGGACACCCATGGGCTTAGGGGCCTCTGACCACATCGTAAATAAATGAATACAAATTTGGGGGGATACTAAACGTTAAAGTTACCCTGAATGTATCCTACCTAACCTCTGAATGTATCATTTTTAGTATCCCGTGACCATTATTTCGTCTTTCCATTCAGTCCCGTGTCCATATTCTTTACCTACGCTCCCTCTCATAATTTTCAATATCATTATTAATAATTAATGCAGCTACTGCACCCAAAATTAATAGCTGACGTTCCATAAATATTTGCACTAGAACCTAGTACCAAACTAGCAGCGTGTGAATACTCTAGTTCCGTTTCTATTGTACTAGCTAGTATACAGATATCTAGGCGCTAGCTAGCACACTTGATTTCTAGTACAAGCAAGTGTCGTGTGATAGTAGCTTAAGGCTTTATTTCATACCAGAATACTATAATATATTAGTATTTTGGTAGTATAAATGGCCATTTAGAACGGAAGTAGAAATTCCCTTCTGGAAGGTCTTTTATCCTACCTAAACACTACTACAGGTAAGATTCTGTTACGAGATAAAGCCTTCCAAACAAGCTTCCTTCAAAAACCATCGTGTATATTTGCCTACATCAACTTATTTAAAGAAAAAACTCACCAGTTTCGAACTTTATTATGCTCTTAAAATCCTTTACTATCACATTTATTTCATTTAACTAATCACACATTGTTGTATCTCATATAGTCAATCAAATTAATGTGCTTTGTATGGGTGTAAGAGAGAAAGAGATACCTGATAGTTTCCTTCCCCTTCCTACACAATGGTATGCAGATGTCAACTCGAAAATTTCTGCCACAGATGTACATCCAGTTATATTATAGAGATTAATGGTAGCAACAGAACCATATTCTTAGTTTCTTTGGCGAAGGGGGAGTAGGTTAATTTCACATCATAAGAGTCAAATCCAGTCCAAACCATTCAGGTTAAGAGCAGTAATCTCTATATTATACTCGATGAACATAAACAGACCCCTTGCAAATGACCAAAGCGTGACGCTCAAGTTTGTCGTTTGCTTGATTGTGAGGGGACAGATTTAATGGTTTCTTCCAATGTTCTTCTTCGAAAACATATGTCTAGTGAATAAAATAGGGAAATACGAGTAGTGAAGTATTATACCAAACTTGAGCGAAGAAACAATTATTTTAAAGAATATACAATTCAGTTTCACAAATACTAATACAAATACTAATATATTAAAATATGTGGTTATCACCCATGTTATTTACATTCTGCTAAGACTATAATATAAATATTTAAAGTTTGCTACTAGCGTGTATGTTGGTTTCAGAAACCATGTTATATTGAGAGTTCGATAACTATAATAAATAAGGTAGATTAAAACTTAATTAAACCTACATTTGTTTGAATGAAAAACTTTGTGGATTATAACGATACTGATTTAGTTTTGTATTTGTTGACTGTAGCAAGCCTACTGTTACGGAAATACATAAATTACGACATATTTTAATTAGTTGTAAAAATAAACCAAATAAAATAGTTTTATATATAAAAAAGATAAATCAAAATCTCATAAACTTATCAATATGCATTAAGTAAACACAAAATTATACTAATTAAAAGGGTAACATAAAGTTAATAAATATTTTATTAGAATAAATATTAGATTATAAATTAAATGCATATGATACAAAATATACTAATTGCAATTTAGAGGATCAGAATATTTTAAAATACACATCTACGTTTTAATGGGAATCAAATGCTCTGAGTTTATATTTGGATAAAATTGTTTGACCATCAAACTATTACTAATTGCCCTTAGATGCATTAGTAAAAAAATGCCAATGAAACTTAATTGAGACATATTAAGTGTCGGTAAATTAACAATATTTTAGTTTCAGTATTCATAGCTGGACTCATTAGATAAACAGTTAAACATGCAAGAATACAAAATTAGATTAAAGCAAAAATATTAGTCACACATTTCTGTTCTATAAAAGACCATGGTTGTCGAAGGAGTCTGCAACGTTTGCAGCTCTAATCCTATGTTACCACTTGGGTATTTCCCCAACTCCTCCTTTTATATTTCTACACTTCACCACTACCCAAGCCCCAAAAGGTTCATAGAGAGTTGCAACGCCTGACGCGTAGCTAGTAGCCCAATAAAAATCTTCCTTCAAAACCGCACAATTACTGCCGTAAAAATTACAAAATCTTAAATATTTTGAAAATAATTATAAACTTCTGGGATGTGTTTTGGTTGACTGTACTAAATTATAATAAAAGATATGTAGAATTTTTGGGGGTACTGCAGCTCTGAAGCTTTTATGGACGAGCATCCTATGTGTATTAGCCTACTACAGCAACTTATTTAAAGAAACAAATCACGAGTGTCAAATTTAGTTATCCTCTTCAAACCTTGTAATGTTACTAAATTGGTTTAGCTTTATAGGTTCTTTTAGGATACCGGTAGCCTGCTATACTATTTCTTTAACATGACATCAATAAATCTTTACATTTAAACTTCACAACTTCCCAGTTTACTCCTGATAAACACAATTATAATCCAACATATATTTTACCATGTCATAGATTACAGGTATCACAACACTCCTCAAGGTACCAAAAGTTAAGGTCCAATCACTGAACATTCCATTTTTTCCCCCCTTCCTGTCTTCCTTTAGAATGGTGAGTATGGGAGCCTCCTGGGTGGTCGAATGGGCCGTAGTGGTTTTTCTTCTGCAGACTCATGTTGTCTTGCTTCTGTATACCTCCTGTCTTCTGGATTTGACTGCTGTGCACCTCATAATGTCCATGAAGAGTCCCCCTGCATGTCTTGACTTGACCCATTACCAATGACGGGGATGGGTGTGGGCAATAATGAGTCATCCCTAGTACCAATGTCCTATTCCCCCCTATGAATAGGAGAATCAGGCGGGTATGGCATGGTCCAACGAGACTCTTTGGGAGATGATATATTCTGACTGCTACAAGGTAATGCCGTAATAATTTGGCTCAAATGACGTTTCACTACAGCTCCTAAGCCTAACGTCACAAAGTATAGACTTTCACCCAGCCTCTTGTGAATTATAGCATTTTCCCAAATAACTTTGTTTTGTTTAAAAACTTTGACCAAAACACTTTCATTTATATTAAAAATGGTTTTCCTTCTTCCAGAATAGCTTCGCTGTATTCCTTGCTTATAGGATACATGGGCCCTTATTTTCCCCATGCTTTGGTTGTTTTGATCATCCGTTTTAGTGTTTAAGACATCCAATGGTGTTCGCAAAGATCTACCCATCATCAACATCGCTGGGGCAACCCCAGTGGTTAGCTGAGGGGTGTTCCTTTAATACACTAGAAACTCTGTCACGGCCATATGAAAATCTTTTCCAGCAAGAATGGCCCTCTTGGTGGCTCGTTTAAGCTGGCCAACGCCATTTTATGCTTGGCCATTGGTTTGTGGGAAATGTGGCGCACCTGCGTGATATCTTATGCCATGTAAGTCACAAAAATCAGTATATTCTTTTGAACAAATGAGTTGACTTCATTATCTGATACCATAAGTTCTGGTAATCCAAATCGAGCAAATAAGACCATCAGGGCTCGAATTGTGGCTGTTGTAGGTAATGACAACATATGTAAAGTTTCTAGCCACTTAGAGTGAGCGTCGATTATCATCAAATAGGTTTTCCCATTTATGGGCCCCAAAAAATCCAAGTGTATACGGCTCCAAAGATTTTCTGACCATGGCCATGGAATAAGCTCACATCTGTCAGGGGAACCTTGTACTTTCTGGCATGGACCACAGCCTAAAATCAAATCATCAATTTCTTTGCAAAGTCCTGGCCACCAAAAGTAATTTTTGGCCATAAGTTTGGTTTTAACTACTCCAAAATGTGGCTTATGCATTTCTTCCAAAACCTTATTTCGTAAAGCTACAGGAATTACCATTCTGTGTCCTCAGAAAAGGCATTCTTGATCTATATGTAATTCACTAGATACTGAATGAAATGACTTAAGCTCCCTATCTACCAATTTAGGCCACCCTATTTGAATAAACTTTATTACTTTACTCAAGATTTTATCTTTTACACTTTCTGAAGCAACCAGTTTTTTATTCAAATATTCGCTGTATTCTGCATAGTTAACGAAGTTCAATATAAGATCTTGTGGTGGATCATCCTTACTGATGCTTTGAAACAAATAATCAGCACAATTTTTCCCTGAAGGAACATATCTGCTCTCATAGTTACAACTTGACAAAATTGCTACAAAGTTTTGCAATCGATTTGCTGACAAGACTGTAACTCCACGCTTGGGGCCAAAAATTTTAGTGAGTGATTTATGGTCTGTCTCCAAAATAAACTTTTTCATATAAAGATACTGTGAAAACTTAAGTACTCCATAAACCAGGGCCAAGGCTTCTTTGTGGATTTGGGGGTAGTTCTTCTCTGTTTGTGTCAAGACTCTAGATGCAAATGCGACAGGGCGTAAAACCCCTTCTTTGGTCTTTTGACTAAGTCCTGCTGAGATGCCTCTAGGACTTGCATCAGTAGACAATATCAGTTCTAGATCCGGATTATAGTGATCCCAAACAGGGGTTGAGGTGAGTACACTTTTAATTTGATCAAACGCATGATTACATTCCCAGGTCCACTTCCATGGAAACCCCTTTTTAAGCAGTTCATACAAAGAATTTAAAATGACAGAAGCCCCCTTCAAGAATCTCCTGGGATATTCTACCATAACTAGAAGTGACTTTAATTCATTGACTGATTTTGGTGATTTAGCCTCTAATACTAGTTTAACCAGATTTTGGTCTAATTTCAATCCATCTTTCCCAACTATGTGGCCTAAAATTTTTATTTCTGGTTGTTGAAACATACACTTGGCTATATTAGCAGTCAATCCACATACCCTGATCCTGTACAGTACCATATTCAACCTTTCATCATGTTCCTCTATTGTATGGCCCCCTACCACAATGAAATCTTGCCAGACCACTACTCCTTCAATGCCTGCTACATCAGTTTTTATGTTATGCTGAAACTCTTGAGGGGCTGGCGAGATACCAAAAGGACATCTGTTATAACAAAATAGACCTTTATTGGTACTAATAGTAACTAGTTCTTTAGAGTCCTCAGTTAATTCCATCTGTTGAAAGACATTTTTGAGGTCAATTTTGGTAAAAGTAGTAGACCCTTGCATTGAGTAAAATATATCATTTACATGAGGTAGGGGATGCCTGTCTACTTCTAAATATGGGTTAAGTGTTACTTTTTAGTCACCACATAATCTGACAGAGCCATCAGGCTTAACTAGAGGCACTAATGGTGTTCCCCATTTACTATATTTGATTGGAAATATAATACCTGCATCTTGAAGCCTCTTTAGTTTTAGTTCTACTCTAGGTTTTAAAGCAAATGGAATGTTTCTTGGTTTGAAAAACTTTGGCTTTGCCCCTGGCTTCAAATTTTTGCCTTATTAAAGGTGCCCAATTTGTCAGTAAACACCTCTGGGTATATCTGAATCATTTTATTTTTGAGGTCAACACTTGGCACCATTAATTGATTCACTTGACTAAATTTGAAACTAAAAACATTTATGAAGTCTCTCCCTAGGATGAAAGGGCCCCCATTAGGTATTACATGGGAATCTATCTGTTTTACCTGCCCTTTAAAAGCAACTGGAAGTGAACATCTGCCTAGCGGAATTATTTCCAGGTTTTCAGTGTAGAATTTAACTATATCATTTTTCTTTATAATTCGTACATCCTGAAAATGTTTCTAGTATAACCTTTCTGACACAGTACTGCAGGTAGCCCCTGTGTCTAGCTATCCAATCATTTGAACAACACTTAGTGTAACCTCATAACCGAATGGTATCCTCTCAGCATCAGAGTGATTGAGGTTAAAAAAAGTTTCCTGTCCTCCCTCCCCTTCCTCTGTTTCCATACGGTTAGAGGTGACCCGCTTGAATTTTGAAGGACACATTCTTTTTAAGTGCCCCCTACATTTACAAATGGCATAAATATTATTGCCAAACCTGCACTGCTCTGTTTAGTGATTTGTGTAGCCGCAAACAGCACAAGGAGAATGGGAATCAAAATTCTGTTTGGGAAGACGATTATTCATGCCCTGTTGACCAGCGGCTATTTTGAACATTTTGGGTTCCCTTTTAACATCTATATCTTCGAAAAATGTGTTTGAAGCAATCACCTGCTGAGCGATCTCCCTAGCTTTGCTAATGGTTAACTTGGTCGGGTCCTCGGTAAATAAGCCTTCTTTAACTTTTTTGTCTTGTATACCCATCAAAAATTTGTCAAGAAGAGCAAAATCTAGGTTTATTCCAAACATACGACTAGAAGCCAGTTGCTGAACTCTAGCAGCTTAGTCTGCTACTAATTCATTAAGCCCACAACATGCAATATAAAATTCAGATCTTTCCTTAAAACCCGAAACCATAGGTGAATAATGTGCATTTAGCAAAGCTATCAAATCCACATACCTTTTAGTTTCAGGAGTATTGGGCACACATACATCTATTAACAACTTAAAAGCAACCTGATTTAGATGACTCAGTAGTGTTTCACACTCTTTAACTTCCAATCCATTATGCTTAGTAAAATTTGCCAACTTCTTGAAAATATTCCAGCCGTCCTCAGTGGGGTTAAATTACCTAAGATGTTCAATATAACCAGCCGTGGCTGACATTGAAATTGCTGAACTAAGTTACTGGAATTCCATCTTTGTCGCTAATGTAATGTTACTAAATTGGTTTAGTTATTTATAGGTTATTGTAGCATACCGGTAGTCTGCCATACTATTTCTTGAACATGACATCAATACATCATTACATTTAAACTTCACAACTTTCCAGTTCATTCCTGACAACACAATGATAATCCAACATATGTTTTACCATGTCATAGATTACAGGTATCACAACACTACTCAAGGCACCAAAAGTTAAGGTCCAATCACTGAACATGCTAAACCTCTTACTAACACATTTAGCTAATAATACATTGATGTATATAATATATTCATTCAAATTAGTGAACGATGTTAAAATGCCACCGTGCTTTATGTGTGTGTAAGAGAGAAGGAGATACCTTATGGTTTCTATCTCTCTTACACAATGGTGTCCCGATAACGGCTCGAAAATTTTAGCCACGGACGTCCATCCAGTTATATTATAATGATTAAAGTTCTAACTTATTAATATGTTCTTTGCCCTATTCTGATCCTCGTTTGTCTTCGTTCTATCAGCTGATCGAAAATATAATCAAAGCTTATTTAAAAATGTCGCTGGTCTATGTTGACAGTGATCCTTGGTAACATATATATATATATATATTTTCTAAAGTTTCTTGTGAATTTTCTATGTTAGCATATGTAATTTTTAACAGTTAACTATGGGGGCAGNTAGTGAGTCAGAGCAGTGGGGGGCCAGAGGTTTAATATATTATTTATTAACTAATTGGAGGGGGTGGTTTTAATTGTTTAATAAGTTCAAAATACATCTCATATTTAACAAGTAAAACTTTTGCTCCAAAACTATATAATGTTTTTATATTTACACTCCCTTCTAAAATGATACTGTAGTGAATGGATATCACTCTTCTGGGACATATATATTTTATAATGATGTCAGTTTCTATTAATTGGTCCCTAGGTACCATGTTGACCACCGAGCTTGTGTGTACCCATGACTGACCAAAAAGTTCATTTAAGCTTAGAGAGTATGCAATGTATCATATATCCATAATCTTTGTTTTACTGACCTGTGTAAGTCTTTTTTTGTTGTTGTAATACATGCTTTTCAGCCATTAACATAATAAAAAATATCAAAATTCTTATCTCGAGTATGACGCTCATCTTATTTAATTTCTAATTTGAAGGAACTACAACATTTATTGGCCAAGAAGCCAATTTGCAATAACATCAGTTCGCTAGATTATTTAAAGAACTACCTATATTGGTATCTTAACTAAAACATATACAATTAAATATATTTCGAGGCAATTTAATGTGGTGCTCGAAAGTAATTTAGTAATTGGTGTTTGGAGACAGACTGTGTATTGTCGAATAGGTATCTAAAGTCGTGTCACTGTTGCTTATTAAAGGTATGTTCGAGGCATGTGAGGTAAAGGTGAATTGTACAATTAATTAGAAGATTTACAATCTCAGATTGCCTATGAGCAGGAATATTAGGAATATACACCAAGAAGTCCCAAATATTGACATTATTTCTTTGTCAAACTACGCTAGGGCCTATATACCAACTTTTTATTGATAACAACCATGAATATTTGTTGAAAATTGTGGCTAATTTTAAAATTAAGTTCCAACAAAACTCACAAATCACACAAAAACCTTCAGCTTTATTTTACAAAGAGTGAACTGTCACACATTGAAAACAACTGGGAACCTAACAACTAATATAGTTCATCGGTGTCTGTTATATTTTAGTGTGCAGTATTAGATATTTTGGTGTGCAATAGGAATTTAATATTTATGTTTATAGGAAAACCATCCCCATATTATTTAACTAACCTTTATTGTGTCGGTAAATTAAAATCTTGATTTAATTGGAATGTGCAATATTTTTAAAATAAACAAATTTAGGCCATTGTCTTAATGAGAAGAAATGGAATAGGACCAAGATGATAGAATCTAATAGGGCCATGGCTCAAAATGATGTTTGTGTTTTCATTCAAGATATTTCAGGAAAAACATGTTTCAACACGGAAGGCTAGGCTTTGTTAAGTTGGGATGGTTAATAACAATCAAAATGTTTACCAGTATTGTATATAGGTAGGCTACACTATGTAGCGGGATAACCAGTCCTGGCCTGTACAAACTAAATAATTTTACTTAATAAAATATATATGGATGTCTAATTATATATATAAATGTTATAACATAATTTGTTACATACCACGCCTCGGGAACATTTCTGGGTAAGAACGGCTCTGTCGGAAGAATTGCACGGACACGCACGGGCCTCCATTCAACTCTATACTCGACTCAACTAGACTATCATATGAACTGAGTGAATTTTATCGAGGTTCTTGAGGGTGTGTACTTCATGGCCAGGTGCCTACATGCAGTTCTTAACGTTGAGAGGTGCTTCTAATACCCCCTCCCTCCCTTGCTCCTGGTTCGTCTGTTCAACCAGTATAAATGCCTCGGCCCCCTGGGAACAAGACACAGTTCCAATCTGATATTCGATGACCGACGTCTCTCCGATCTACAGTACAACAGGACATTGTGGTCATGACGATGGTGCCGTCAGACTCACCGGACAGATGGAAATAACTTCTCATAAATTATAAACCTTTTTTAATAGGGAGTAGGATGTCCTAGGTTCTTTTATGTAAAGTTAAAGGGATTTTTTCTTACGAGCTAAGTGTGTCTGTCACTCTTGAGTTATTAACTATTTAAATGTATAATTAGGTTAGGTTTTCATAGGCAAAGTCATGAACATGTCATGAGAGATCATATGTATCTCTTGTTTTTCTACTTGCTCCTTAAGACCAATGGTTTCATTGGATTGGGTCTCACTCCTTGGCCTGTGGCGGGTAAGGGGGAATTTAGGTTGTTCCAGGCCTGATGTCAAGACCTAGTTAGGTAATGGTTAGTTATTCGTGTGGAACCTTGGCGCTTCATGCATTGTTGGTCAACTGATTGCAGTGTGCAACTTGTGGGTTTGTTACTGCCCTTCTAGTGTGGCACGCATTCTATGTTTGTGCATTGTTGTTCACCTGATTGTGGTGTGCAACTTGTAGGTTTGTTACTGCCCTTCTGGTGTGGCCCGCACTCTATTAAGTGTACATGTCAGATTCCCTTCAGGGACGGCATGATACCTTGTTGATAGATAATAATCTATGTCTGGTATGTGGTTGGTACCTAGGTTGAGTGTAGTTTAACTCATGATGCCTGACTATTCTTATTGGTTACTTGCCAGCCTTTACTGTATGGAGGCCTAGAATCCTGAATGACAACTAGCCCTAAGATGTTTGCCTGGTGTTTATACGACCAGGACAGATATACATTTCTCTTTAACTTATGTAACTAATTCAACTGGGTTATGCTAGCTTCACTGGTATATATCGGTCTCACCTCTTAGAATAGGGTTGTTTGTATTAGAAGTTGGGTAGGTTCTGACTCGGCCCTGCTCGCCTGTCATAATCTATTAGATATTTGTTGCAACAAATTTACTATCGCTACTGTATTGTGTTTGTAGTCTGTGTCTCCCATTGAGGAGTAACTTTAAATAACTTCAGAGTTGTCTTTCTCTCTAGAAAGTATGATTATAACTCTTTTAAAAGTGAGGCGATTGTTCATAACACTAGCAAAGTTTAATTGTGGTACTAAACCGAAGGCGCTTAATGCCGAGTTCACTCTGAATGGGTTAGTTATTATATTATTGTTGTGTTTGGTATTTTGGCCTAATCACTAGGTCAACATTGAACATGATGGATTGTGCTTTGATGTCAACCTTGTAATTGTTTGCTATGTTTGCTCTATTAAACTCTTATGTCAACATGCATTTGAATCTTATGCTTTCAAGTGTTAACCTATCATGTCTTTTTCCCCTGTACATGTAGTCAGCGTATTTAGTGTTAGCTATAGTGCCGCTACAACACAAATACTTTTGGGCCATGTTGAAACAATTATTCCATTAGTTAAGTATTTACATTCGTCTGTGACTAAGGTGTTATTATTGGAAAGTTTGTATCCTTGTTCTTTGTATTAATGTTAAAAATTAATATGACAAAGAAAAAGTGTCGACAATCGGAATCTCATGATATCATCCTTTTTGTGAAGTTTGGTGATTAAAGCAGTGTCAAAGATCACTTACTAACTTTAAACTTAAAAGTGCCGATTGGCATGTAATAAAATGTATAATTTAACTCTTCAAGTAAATGGGAAGAAAACAATTTATGAAAATATTTTTTAAAACTATTTTTCTTTCCAAAAATTTGGAATGGATAAAAAAAAATAGTTGAATTCATTTCTAATAGTAAATTCGCCTCTTTTAATTCACTTCAATGTAAAATTGGCTACATTGTTTTTTGTGTTATTTGATGTCCAGATATAAATTTTCATTTAAAAAATATTTGTGCCCGCAATATTTTTCTGAAGTCTTGAATATATCCCTTTTCATAAAAAGGTTTAGGGCCCCTTTCAGATGAATATTTGTGATGCACTGAATGCACAGCCGGATGAAATTAAATATGATAGTGTAGCTAGACCAGGTCGTAGAAATCACAAAGCCATAAATTTTTCTGTTCTGATATGTCTGCCATCAAAACAGTGGATCACTATAAATTTACATTGGGTTGGGGGCAGGGCCCTCATTCAGGATTTATGTTTGGGTGAGGGGTGGGGTAGTGCAGACCAACAATAATGTAATAGGCACGTTTTACAGCACAAGAATGGCTATTTTAATCAAAAATACTACATGGCTTGAGCCACAGTTGAGCCATATCATATTATCCTAAAGATATTACAAAACAAATTTATCTCGGCAAAATCCTTGTTTCAAAAAAGTGTGATAATGTCTCACGGTGAACAAATATGAGAGCTAATCCTGTCAACCAGTCTCCCGCTGTCGAATACCGGTGATGCTGTTGATACAGGAAGTGTTGCACAAATGTGAAGAAGGATTTTTAAATTAAAGAAGAAATCCTCAATACATTCTGAAAAATCTCCTACAGCAATTATTGTAGGCAATAACCTTCTTTCTCTTTTGTTCTACTTCTTCTTTCGGATTGAGAATTTTTCTGGTAAAGCTGATGTATTGGCAAGAATATATCTATAAAACCCAGCACAGACTTGGAGGTCACTATCAATTCATCAATTGAATTAGCGCAGTGTTTCTAATTTGGTCAGTAAATTATCATTACCCGCCTCTGTGGCATAGTTAAATAACGCGCTAGTTTTGTGTTGAGTTAGACTGCCAAGGATGGGGAGATCGAGGTTCGAATCTCGGTCAGGGGAACTGGGGGTGGTTTTCCCTAAACGGTTTTCTACTCTCCCTCCACGCAAATGCAGGCTCACTTCCTCTAAATTCAACCTTCCTAATTCTTAACCCATTAGCATAGTTAGTACTTAAGCGTATAATCCGAACTGGTAGTAAGACACGGTGCTAAATAAAAAAAAAGTTAGCATTAGGTAAGGGACATTCACTTGGATCAATATATTTGGGGTGGGGGCTTGATCCTGTAACAACCCCACCCCCCTTTATCCCCCTTAAATATGGCACTGGTCCTGGGCCTACACTCATAGTGTGAAATTTCCCGAAAAAGGGAGGTTTAGTGACCACATACCCCTAAATGCCGAAGTGTAAGAAAATTTAAGAATAGTAAATGCCTTTGGAAGCTATTTGGAGTATAGAATACAGTACATGTTTAAAACACACCTTTATTTTTCTAATTAGTTGTTTTAAAATATGTGTAGGATTTTCTAAATTCCACAGAAATTAATTTTTTTTTATTTATCCTATTAGTAGGTATTAATTTTGGTAATTGTTTCATAGTCAGCGACATGGTGTGGTTGAGACCTTTAAGATACTATGTCTCAATGTGCTGACTACCAGCTCTGGTTGTCAACTCGAATCCCAGTCAGATACAAGTTCATTAGTTTTAACTTTATACATAATTGGGTGTGCAATGAGAGATTCTGAAGCTTCTTTAAACATCCTCCCACTTTTAACAAACCTTAGGTTATGCTGAGAGCCATTATAACATTGCCTAAGCTTAAACACTGGTGGATCTCTATATATGGTTGTATTATAATATTATTATTTATTTAGGCAGTAAATAAAGCAATATTAATATACACTTTTATCTGACTACAGCCTTGTATACCAAAACTATTATTTGGTGCTTTTTATAATTTTGGGAATTTTAGGTGCACTTTTAACGACGTACTTGAATATCAAGTAAGCCTGGTCTTTATCTGATTGCCAAACCCTTCCTTCACCTCTGACAATACGTGTATTAATCACAACTTGTGAATGTGTGGAATGCCAG
>CABFWB010004528.1:0-23424 GCA_902151455.1 Timema bartmani
AATAACAACAACAGGTGACGTCACAACAGGACAATAACAACGCCTGAGGGCTGGAGTATCTGGTCATACTAGACTACTCACATGGCTGACTCACTCACTCACTGACATTAATTTTTACCCACTTCCAGATGAGCCAGAAACTTAAAATTTGGCAAACTTATAACTTCTAGCCTGTAACCGACGGTAAAATTCCAAAAAGTTAAAAAATTTAATTTTTAAACTCCGAAAAAAAAATCAAAATAGCGGAGCAACTTTAAATCTGTGTGGATCTTTCTTTGGAGAAAACTCCGAAAAAAAAATCAAAATAGCGGAGCAACTTTAAAGTCTGTGTGGATCTTTCTTTGGAGATCTCTTGTGGCTAAACGGTCAGACATACCAAAAAACGGATTGCACCAGCAGCTACAGATTTGGCGATATACACAAGTTTGGTCAGATTACTTTTTGTCTTATCTCCATCGGTTATACCTTAAATAGAGCTAGATTTTAGATTTTAGGTAAATTTTGCAGATTTTCCACACATTTTTTAATTTTCTGACACACTTATGGAACAGCTAGAATCATAAAATTTGGCCGACATATCGGCACATCCAATTTCCATAAGTGTACCAAATTTTATGATTCTAGCTGCCCTATAAGTATGGTTATACTAAAATAATGTAAAAATACAATACAATACCGGTAACTTTAAGTTGTTACGTTCAAAACATTAGTTTACATTAGTTTGCATCCACTTGCATAGAGTACTCAATGGGGGTTTGCTTGATAATAATTAAGTTCAATAATACGATTTTTTTGGCTCCGTTAATTCGCACGAAGGCGTCATTATATCACCAAGACAATTAGCTCAGGCTTTGTGAAATTATATTAACTCGCAGTTGAAATACTCTTGACGTCTAAACATTAAAGGAAAGTTACAAACCAAATAATGAGGAATTACGGTCGGTGGATGGAATAGTTTGGTCGTAGGGGTGGTTGGTTGGCTGTGGGTGAATGTGTTCGATGAAGGATGTTTAAACTGGATCTATGCAACAATGTAGCTTTTGTGTGCACCGGCGTTGCTTTGGCACCCTTTACTACGCATGAATTAACACTGGGAAATATTTAACGTGGCATTTAAAAATGAACAGAATAGTTTTAAATATTCCTTACAATTTTATGAAGTCACTGGTAGATATCGTCTCATTTAATAGAGATCTCACCTTCCCAGCCATCTTGTTTTACTATTCCATGAACCGATAAGTTCATTAACAGTGTATTATAGTTCGGACTTACCAATGTAGCTTCATTTACCACTTCCAGTGCCGGGACAACGTCTCTCCATTCAATACTTGTTAAATTACCTCTAATACATTCTGCAGATTGTTTGATTACTATTATCTTGACTTAACAACCGGCACCGTGATGTAATGGGCAGTGCACCTTGCTACGAGCCTTGGGGTCCCGGGTTGGATTACCGGCTGGTACCCTGGGTAATTTTCCCGAAAGGGGAACCACCCCAACAGTCACCTGCAGGGCCTGGATTATGATGGCATGTTATCTTTTTTTTAAGGTTCGTCACAGACAATTCTCATAAGTATATGAACTCTGCTCATGATTCCCTGGCTGTAGAAATGTATATTTTATATGTCATTTTTTGGTAATTTTAGGTCATATTTCTTGGTCTGTGTCTTTTTTTCATCATTTTTGAGCATTTTAAGAAATTTTAGATATATTTTAAGGCATTCATGACGAATAAGTAGATTTATAACTACTGCCGATATTTTATAAATGCATGAATTCTTACAAATAAATAATAAACAATAATTTGTTTAAATGAGAAGATAATGTAGGCAATGAACTTGGTATCTTTGCTTGTCTGGTTGTAAAATACACATTCCTGGTGAGACTGCAACCAGGCTGGAGGGAGTTGCGTTTGGAGGGTGAGGATATTACTTCTGAAGCAAATATTTATAAATCAATATTATATTTAAAGATTGAGAGAGTTTAGTTGTTAAAGTCTTTTAATTTAATTTTAAATTTCTATAGTGAGTGTTTGATTTATTCGTGTTCATTTATTACGAGTTTTTGTTAATATTTTTAAATAATTGTTTGACAGTAAGAAATCATATTTTAGAAATTTTAGTTCATATATAAAGGCCACTTTTTGGTCATCCAAATCCGAGTCCTGGTCACCAGGGTTTGGTTAGTTAGGCTTAAGTTAGGTTTAAATGTGTCTACTGGCTTCACACTCTCAAACTCACTCTCATCCTCACCTTATCCAATCGGGACATGGAAAGAGCCTCCACGGAAAGGATGTACTACTATTAGTACAGTCAGGTGGACCCTGGGTGACCAATCTCTCCACTACTGGGATGAGAAGGCCAGGGCACCTCCTTATATTATTATAACTTGACTCAACAATAAGATTGGCAACAAGTTTAGTATTTGTAAAACAGTGGCACTAAAACGCATAAAAACCTTAGGTGCACCAGAATTTTCACATATGTCCTTGAATAACGGAGCTCTCCAACTGAGCGACATGATGATATTAGGATACAAGAGGAAATTATGTACCAAACGTAATGTGGGTTGCATCTTGCCCTCTTTGCCCCCACTCATCGGCCTTATGTAAGTCTGTCACCCTCCTCGCTCTAGTCAGACTCCTCTCTGCTGTCACCCCCACTCCTTGGCCTTATGTAAGTCTGTCACCCTCCTCCTCGCTATAGCCATACTCCTCTCTGCTGTCACCCCCACTCATCGGCCTTTTGTAAGTCTGTCACCCTCCTCCTCGCTATAGCCATACTCCTCTCTGCTGTCGCACATACTCCTTGGTCTTTTGTAAGTCTGTCACCCTCCTCCTCGCTATAGCCAGACTCCTCTGCTTTCACCCCCACTCCTTGGCCTTATGTAAGTCTGTCACCCTCCTCCTCGCTATAGCCATACTCCTCTGCTTTCACCCCCTCATCATCCTTCTCCGATCAAGCCTCCTGTTAGAACCTGTCAACAGGATACTCATTCACCAGCAAACACCTTATATTTGTGGACATCCTATACTTATCTTGAGCTAGTTATATTCAGTCCTCTACATTACACCCTATCCTAAATTGAGCTCGTTCTATCCAGTCCACCTCATTACACCCTTTTTTCTATATTGAGCTCGTGCTGTCCAGTCTACCTCATCACATCATATAGGTACTCAATCATTATATCGTTCAGGTCCATTCTAATGTTAACCTCCCATCAGAGTCAAAACCTTCCCACTATGTTTGCCAGTCAATATCTTGAAGATCTTCCAGTTTCTTCCATTATTATTGATATTATTCAAGCAGTAATTTATTTATTTTGGTAACAAAAACATTTTTTCTGTGGACACCGCATATATATGGACCAAGCTCGCGTTCTATCCTATCCCACCATAATGTTCCTGTCGTTGTTGATTTATGGCACTTATTGTGTATAAGAAATTGCTTAAGGAGCTATCTACAAAAATAAAAAAACAAACACACCATTTTATTTTTTTCTTGATTGACTTTATTTATTTAAAAAACAATTCATACTATAAAAGTATATAAATCTGTACATTATGAAAGACAATGTAGTGGAAAACTGAATGTGTGGAACATTCTGTAAAAAACAGCGCAACTAAAATAACTAAACATTTCTAAGTTCCAAAACACTATATACAGCTTACAGGAAGGTGAACAGAACATACAAAACAAAACACATTTTGATTAAATATGTACTTTAACAATAATAAGTAATAACATCATAGCAAATGTTTACCAAAGTGTGTAATATAAATAAATCAAGCAAATTGTCCTTTATTGGTCAAATGCTTTAACATAACGGAGGCAAATGATTATTACTGAACAACTAAAAATTACAAAAAAGTATGTTAAAATGATATTTTGTAAAATATAAAGTATAAAGTTAGGTAAGTCATGGTTTTGTCAAATGTCATTGCTTTACATTTTGAAAACCATAATGGCTGCCGTATGGAAATACAGCATCAACTAGTCAATCACTACGTCCAAACTAATTTTGTGATCACATTGACTAGCGTCATAAACAAAAGTAAGACAATTTTCTTTATTTCCATAAATCACAATATAGCTCTGAAAATATGATGAGCGGAATCACGATATCGCTTTGATGAGCGAAGATTTCTATGTAGCAACAGTACTGCCGATACACCATAAATGTGGAATCATTTGCTGCCCTAAGTTAAGACAATCACAATAAAAGTAAGGGTTTGACATAAAAATTATGCCAGTATTCTTCTTATGTTAACTAGCATGAAGTACCCAGCTTTGCCCGGGAGAAATAAATTAGGATCAAATCGTTAAAAAGTAAATCAAATAAAACATTTAAAAATAAAAAAGTATAAAGGGTTAAAATTGTAAAAAAGGCTTAAAGGGTTAAAAAGACGATAAGAGGTAAAAATGTATTATAATATGGTAACAAGGAGTAAAACATGCAAAAGGAGCAAAAATATAAAAGTTTTTTTTTTAATTTACCACTTTTAAGTTACCCCTTTTAACAATTTTACACTATTTGTCCTTTTTAAGCTTTTATCCCTTTTTACCATTTTCCCACTTATAGCCTTTTATGCTTTTTGCCCTTCAGGTAAATTTTGCCCTTTTTGATCTTTTGGAACTTGTCTCTCTTTTAAACCCTTTTCCTCCTTTTATCCTCTTTGCAGTTTTTTCCCTTTTTTAGCCTTTTTCTCCCATGGTCCTTTTGTCCAATTTTACCCTTTTTACCATTTTTAACTACCCTTTAAAATTTACTAGATTTATTTCTTATCTTTTTTACCCTTTTCTACTTTTTACAAGTATTCGGCTTTGCCAAGGAGAAATATTTTATAGCCAAAAGGTTAATAAGGTCAAACGGTAGGACAGGTAAAATTTAAATACATTAATTTTTTTTCAATAAAAAGGGTAGGTAGTAAAGGAAAAAGGAAATAAAAGGTTAATAAGGTAGAAATTGAAAAATAATTAAAAGGGCAAAAAAGTAAATCTAATAAGAATAAAGGGGTATAGAAATTCAAAGGGGTAAAAAAAACCAAACAAAAAAGTAATGTTCTATTATAGCTGAATAAATTTCAAGCTCTTCCATTTCCCTGGCTAAAATTTTGAAATAAGATATGTTCAGACGTCATTAGGCTTGTAAATTTCTACATACACGTGTCGAACTTTTATTTTATATTAAACCAAAAAGTGATTTCACTTTAGTTTTAGGAATATAGAGGGAATCCTGACTCTTCATTTATTGTTTCTTAATTTTTTAAATTTAAGGATCAGACCGTAATGGTTAAGTTGTTTCTCTTATATTGGAAAGTTTATTCCCCTTATCCCCTTTACATTTAAGAAACTCTAACAAACAAATCTCTAATTTTAAGATGAATTGGGCTATCCGGAGCTGTCCTGCTATCCACCTGCGTTTTTTTGATAAGCCATGCTCTCCCCTGTTTCCTAAGGTCCCAATTAAAATTTTAACAACTTAATCTCTTTAATATTTATTTGGAGTGGTTTATTTACCTGTCTGCCAAATTTAAGTTATCTACCACACTTGGAAGTAGCTGTTTTCAATTAGTTTGTCACATTTTGTTTCCTCCAGTCCTTTGTTGTTCAGTGCACTCTTTAAAATTTAAAGAGTTACCTATATGCGAAATTTTAATTTTCCACCTTATTAAAAAAGTTTGTTTTAAAAGTATATGCCCCCCAATTTCCTGGAGCCAACTTTGAAATCTCGTAGTTTTAGATCTTTCTGGTCGGGGAGATCCCGCTAACTTCCTGCCTATAAAAAATTCAAGTTTCCAAACCCAAGGTTAGGAGAAAAAACGGTGATGAGTGAGTCAGTCAAAGAGTTGCACGGCTTTCTGCACCCTTCTTCCCCCCACTTTCTCAGGAGATAACATTTGAAAAACTTTTTAAAATTTCTAGCCCTATTTTAGAAAGGAACCTTCATTTTTAATTTCAAGGGTTGATGTCCATTGGTTCAAAGAATACACCAGTGAATTTTGAAAACTTTTAACCCCCCTTTTTCACCACTCAAGAGGCCAAATTTCGCAAAACCCTGTTAAATTTCTTTCTTAGCTCCTAAATGGAACTTTCACGCAAAATTAAAAGTTTCCAGGCCCAGGGGTCGTGGAAATACGTTGATGAACGAGTGAGTCAGTGGGTTTTGCCTTTTACTAAACAAATACAATTTTACCAATATTTTGCGTAGCAGCTCCGATCTATAAAACTGAAACTAACGGCCAAAGTGTTCATTGGACTGACCACCTCTAGCTGGGTTTACTGTGATGCTCACCTCTAGTTGCAGATGTTGGCACTAGCTTCGCCAAAAGACGGCGGCCAACCAGTCTGTATGGCTCGTGAATTTTTGTGTAACATTTATAATGATTTGGGAAAAATGTATTTAAGGAACCTTTAAAAAACTTAAATATCAGCTCGATGAACCCAAACACGATCCTCTCCCTTTGGACCATTAGTTCCCCCTATCACACAAGATCACAAGCCGCCACTTGGTTTCAGAGTGAATTTTTGCATTTGAATGTAGAGCCATGTGGTGTATTCATTCGAAATGTATTGTTCCTGCATTAAGGGTTCAAGCTACTAGGTAAATCGACAGTATGCTGTCATCATAAAATCTACACTTCATAATAATGTTAACTAATTACATCTATTACATTTTTAAATATACCGTCTTAAAATATATATGTATTATATAATAAATATTTACATTAATACAAAAAAGGATATATTTATATACATATAGGGTCCTTCACAATATGCTTTTATAAGGAAAAAGCAAATTTACAAAATAATTTTTTGTTCATTTTCACTTTGTTTAGTCTGAACACATGAAAATATTATAAGGCCTTTAGTGGAATGATTTTCATAAATTCATTCGCAAAATACGCCTGGATTGGTCAATTCAGTCATTTGATGGTCATTTTAAGTAGGCTACTCTCAATAACTTTTTAATACTGTAGTAAGTACATTTCTTCAGCTCTTAGGATAATTTAGTATTAGTTAACTAGATATTTTCTGTGTTTGGGGAAGAGAAAGTTATTTATTATCATTGCTATGAAAAGTCACAGGAAATCAGTTACTGATGGTGCAATCGTAAATATGAATCAATAAAATTAATGTTGAGAAAATTTACCTTTCACTGAGTCCTCAGATATACTTTTAATTTGTTGACATGAAATATTTCTTATTACAAATTTTCCAGCCACCAATGAAATAGACATCTAAATAACTCCATGTAACAATATTTTTTTAATAGAATTATTTTGTTTGTCATTTTATTTTTAAATTGTCTTTACAATGATCAAGGTGAAACATTTTAAGAGTAAAGATAGAGAGAATCCTTTCGAAACAAACGTACTTAATCTCTATTACAAAATTTGGACATTTTGATTTTTTGAATGTTAAATATAAAACAAATACGAATCTTAAATATAATTTTAGTTTTAATGGCCATACAACTTTTTAAATATACTGTTTAGTAGAGCATAAAAAGACACAAATTTGGCATTTATATTCACTTTAACCTGTAATTATTTTTTTAAACATCCTACGAGCATCCATTTTTATTTGAATTTTTTTTAAATAAACATGCATTAAAAATAAAATTAATGAATAACAAATCTATGAAAATGACTGGGACTAAATGTTCAATATTAATCCACATATGGCAGTGCTAAGCTTACAAAATTGGACCCATTTGTATGAATTGAGGAAATCCACAAATTATTATACATTCGACCATATTTAAATATTATTTTATTTGGTATGACTCTTTCACACTTCTTGTTAAAAATAAAGGAATATTATTATTTATGAAGGAAATTTACTTTGAGACAGCTTATACTTATTTGTAGTTATATATCGTCATGGCTGCGCTAGTGAATTTTTAGTTAAATTCATGAAGTTAACATAATTATTAAAGTTTACAAGTAATAATAAATGGTAATTTATGATAGCAACATAAAATTAAGATTATACACATATTATGTAATCTTGTCTCATAACTACTAAGACAACATGATAGTTAATTTGAAAATGATTTAAGATGAAATATTACCAAGAAGGTGCACATGAAAAATTTTTTTTATGAAATATTTGAATCAAAATATGCAGTAGAAAAACATAATATAAACAATAATGAAAACTAAAAGTAGATTAATTTAGTTCAAAAGATTGTCCATCCAACGCTTTAATACAGTTTCTAATAATATAAAAAAAAATTGAAAGGACCCTGGGAGTGAAAAAAGTGACCTTCAAAACTACAACGAATTTTGAGTGAGAAGATAAGTTGACCATGTCATTTTTAGCAAAATATTATTTTAGTGTGATAAAAAGTAAAGGTCAATTTAAATCTACCCCATTCATATGTTGGTGAAGGTCAAGACAATGTTTCCTATTCTACAGATTAGAGATCATTTGAAAACCTTTATATAGGTAGGCAAATTGCCAAACCAACAAATAGCCTATGGTTGTGTTCATTTTATGAACACACTAAATATAGCAACAACAAAAATAGTATAAGATTACATTTTGTCCTTATCTAGAAAAACAATCACAACTTTGACAAGGTATTATTTTGAACTACCAAATGAAAATTATATGAAAGCTTAAGCTCAAACCAGAATTCAGTAAAAATATTATTTTAGATGGGTTTTTTTTGTTGCCAATTTTACTTTTATTCTAACATGTAATTATTTTTGGATTTTAGTAACAACTCTCTTAAGAAATATCTCGCATTGTTCAAAATAACGTGTCAAAATCTGTGAACAATGCATCTTACCCAAAGCACAAAACATTATACCCAATCGGAGAAGGGCTTCGAAAAATAACCTATAAACTAAAGAAAAGTTGGTAGTACCAATTTAGTAACTATAAAATAATATTCACTACCAAATAACTATGCAATATATGATTACAATAAACCTGAGAAACACGTTCATTGCATCAGCTTTAAAACACACACAAAAAAAGTCATCTTCAAGTTAATTTCTTAAGGGTTTTTATAGTGCACCGTTTGAACTTCACGTAGATTGACGTATAGTACCTCAATTTTATCAAGTTGCCTGAAGTTCCAGATAATCCAAACACATACACAAATCAAATCTGCAAGCGAGTTAGATCTTGTGTTTTCTTTAAAAAAAATACCTTCAACATTATTTTAATGGAAACCTTTTAACTTCAATATAAATAAAAATTATTTTACTATATGCGCTTTGAATCAATAGCACCACATATGGTTTGATAACCTGGTTGCTATTGACTTTCTAGAGACTGAAAGGGATGGATTAAGGAATATTCATATACTGTTGATGAAATGTTTAAAAAGACCATACTGCCTACTAAAGTACAGCTGGATGTTGAGAAACACGTGGGAGATTGTTAGAAAGAGGGAATGCAAATTTGAATGAGGAGCCGTGTTCAATTTAGGCCTTAAAATCCAACAATATCCTTATGAAATAATTTGAAGGGTATTGACGTGTTATGGAAACTTGTCATTGCAGCTCGGTATCAGTAAAGGATGTGAACTCAATAATTCAGGTAGAGGATATTACAATTTGGTTGGCGGTTTGTTCCCCAAAGCTGACACTAGAGCACAAGGCTTAAAGGAAGGGAATTGATTCCAAACTACTCGCTCGATTTGATATGGATGGGGGTTACTTCCTTTTTGTTTCTCTCAGTCTTTTTACCTGTTCAGGCTCTACTCATATATGAGAATCACTCTAATAAAGGCAACCTAGGTTGAAGCCCTCTCTGAGTAAGAGCAATTCATTGGTTGTGTGTTAATTCCGTGACGTGTGCGCCCAGCATTCATGGAAGGAGGAACCAACTCCCGGTAATGGAGGTCTGGACAAGGTAGGAGGGGGGTTCTTCCTAGCTGTCTGGTGATGACAGATATCGATGACCGGCACGGGGTCATCATGCCCTGAACTGCTCTCTGCGCGCGTTTACGTGCGTGGCTACGTTCTAAGGACACAGCCGTGATGGGTTGTAGGAGCCTTGAAAGAGGTTTTTGTTCCACATATACTAGTTGCCAGACCCTACACAGCAAGTGGATTCCAGTTTGCAAAGTTTAGCTTATATAAGGTGTCAGTCTAGAGATGTGGTGTTCTTAACTGCCCTAATAGGGTAGGGATGAGGACAGAAGCATTCAAGAGGCGGCCTACCCTTATTTGCGTGGCAGGAGCGTGGGATGTCATTTAGGAAGAACCACCCTCAATAGACCCGACTGGGATTCAAATACCGATATCCCCATCATCAGCAGGCCAGTTAACACGAATGTGACGCCTTGAACCATTCAGCCACTGAAGCGGGCTTACTTCCTTTCTTGCATTGTAAGACAAGGGAGTCAACACTTTGAGCCAAAAAACCAAAGAGCATTCCTTTGAAAGGCATCAAATAATTTCACCATGCAATAAGCAAGTAAGTTCCCTCAGTAGGCCAAGTGATGGCAACTGTCTTTGAGACATGAAAGGTGTGATGTTTGTTGACATTGTGGAGAAAGAAACAACTGTAAGTTTCAAAACATACTATTCCAAAAACAAAAAACACTCCGCGCGTGCATGAAGCGATCTAGTCCAGAGTGAAAATAGCTATATGTCTTACTTTGCATGATATTGAAAGACTGTTTGCGATCAACAGTGCCCATCACTAGACTGCGTTGAGATGTACTATCTCATCTCCCTAATAACCTGGGTTCAATATCAGTGGATTCCCATCTATTTTTTCCAATAAAGAATGCCATTTGGGGACGAAAGTTTGGGAATGACTGTAAGGTAGTTGAGAAATTATAGACGTGGCTCTGACATACATCAGAATACTTTTACTGACAAGGAATACAGGTTTTTGTTTCGAAATGGTGGAATGCCGTAGGAAAAGACATACTACGTGGGAAAATAGTATTTGTAAATAAAGTAGCTATTCCTTCACCAAAATGTACGTGTCTTCATTATTGTTTTGGTCGAGAAATAAAATATAGGGTGGAACTAATTGAAAGAAACTATTATTATAATTTATTTACTATTTATAATCGTTAAGCTGGACAAATTATTTAAATAATTCAAACAAAAAAGTTATAGTGAGAACATTATAATTGTAATGTGGGTTTTAAAGGAGAGAATAATCAAGATACTATCCAAGTGGCTTTATTTCCAGACTAGCACAGTTTATGTCAGTGTAATCTTTACTTGTATTGAGGATATATATTAGTTTTTAACGTCAACCACATAAATGTACCCTTTAATTACTTGAAATGATTTTTTTTACAGCTGTTGCAATGAAAATACAATTGAGATCAGTAGAAAGCAAGACTATTTTTTTATTTGGTTGACATAAAAATATGTTTTTTTATATATATATATTCAAAATGGCACTCAGCACTCTTATTGAATACACGTAACAAATTTCTTTAAAAATATAATTTTATCAACGTGTGTTCACTTTTTAAAGTTATATATATATATATAGGAACATTTCAACAAAGTTCTAACTGATACTTTATTCTTATTTTCAAGAAGTTTCTTATATGAAAATAAATTTACTAATAAAGTTACACCTGAAGAAAGGTATGAACACGGAACCTTTGGCTACTGCTTGGCACTGAAAACCAAAAGTTCACGGCTTTAAACACCTTTATAGATATCATTTTGCTACTAAATCAAAATTCTTGGCTCATTTTTATAGCAATCGCAACTAAATGTTAGTGAATACGTTGTTAGGTAATACCTGTAACGACTGGTATGAAAAGAAATGGTTGGACTTATTACTAATATACACATGACTAACGTAATGTTTTATTTTTCATATTTATTATTTTTTTAAGTCCTTTTAGAAAAATTACAAATATAAATCATCTTATGGGATGGAATATAAAAAAAATACTTGGGTACATAAAACAAACTTATATATATTTAATTACTACCAACAACAAAAGTATACTTTAATAAAAATAAACATGCTAATAAAAAAAATAAGTTTCTTGGAAAAAAAAATCACAAATGGAATCCAAGTTCTGATTCAACACTAAGAAAACCCAACTAATCTAATGTCTCTTTCTACTAATTACAGGGTGCTATATTTTAAATCTGTTTTTAATATGCATGTAAATCATTTATTTTTTTAAAAGATTTTTTCCCCCCTTCTACGTAATTATTTGACTTGCAGTACTTTGGGATACGTTTCAGTCCAGGATCCTGGATTTTTGGTACTGCATTAAAACCACAATAATCATTTAGCACTATTTAAACAATGAAAAAAAACACTTGTACATGTATAAATTGAATCGCTGGTAAATGGAACTAGTCCTGACGGTATATAGGACCAGCTTGTCTTTGAAGAACATTGTTTGTAGCTCACACCTCACAGGACAACTTGTGTTGATAGCTCACCAATACACGAACATGAATCCTGATACTGGCTCACCGGCCAGTAGCCCTCTTAAGCAGTTTCCAGCCGATCAGGCAGATCACTACTTTACAAAGAGTGTCACTCAGGGAGGTTGGTACCAGCAATGAAAAAAGGCTGGTCCTCTTAAAAACACCGTCAGCTCTTGGCTGGTGCTGAGAACAGAAAAAATATGAAACTAGTTGTTAGTGTTTGGGTGAAATACAAAGGTAAAAATACTGGTGGGGAGGTTACTTGAAATTAATGCGCAGGGAAGAGGAACGGGATGGATCGTGGAATTGTAGCATAGACGTCGCTTGATCTTAATGACTGCGCAGGGAAGAGGAACGGGAATGATTGTGGAATTGTAGCACAGGCGTTTCTTGCTCTTAATGACTGAGCAGGGAATAGGAACGGGATGGATCGTGGAGTTGTAGCACAGGAGTCGCTTGATCTTAATGACTGAGCAGGGAATAGGAACGGGATGGATCGTGGAGTTGTAGCACAGGCGTTTCTTGCTCTTAATGACTGAGCAGGGAATAGGAATGGGATGGATCGTGGAATTGTAGCACAGGCGTTTCTTGCTCTTAATGTCTGAGCAGGGAATATGAATGGGATGGATCGTGGAATTGTAGCACAGGAGTCGCTTGATCTTAATGACTGAGCAGGGAATAGGAATGGGATGGATCGTGGAATTGTAGCACAGGCATTGCTTGCTCTTAATGACTGAGCAGGGAATAGGAATGGGATGGATCGTGGAATTGTAGCACAGGCGTCGCTTGATCATAATGACTGGGAGAGGACCAAACAAACCTATTCTCATTTTAAATGTAGAAATTAAATATATTTTCTACCAAATGAATAATAAATATAATGTAACTGAATTAACTTTAAAGACCAATAAGAGAATAGTGATTTTAATCAAATATACATTGATATAAAAGTGGATTTTTTAATTTTCTGAATAAAATACAGATTAATAGGGGCGGGAGGCGTTCCCTCCGGTTTCCCCGCTAACGAAACCCTTGTATTGTAGTGTGGGTCGAGGAAAGAAAGTAAAAGAAGATGAATTTCTCTCTTTTTGGTATGAGATGTGTTTCGCTACTACTTAATAAAAACACATTTAATATTGGAACTCCATCTCGTCCATGCTGTCACAATGTTTGACAAAACAAACCGAAAGTAAATGTTTTTGTTACTGTTAATAGAGGACACAGGACTAGTCAAGACTCCCAAATATAATGTTCATCTGTCACTCAACTTGTCAGAGCAGTGCCAAAGTTATTTTGCCACACTGCGCACCTCTTAAAGTTTAATTCCTAGCCTTATCAGCAGTAGTCTATTTTAAATATGAAATTAATTTGATGTTAACCACTCCTGAATTTCTGTAAATGCCCTTCGCTGTTAAGAAAAATACATTAAAACATACACCTTTTCATGAAATAAGTTATGAAAAAAAAACTTTGAAAAGCCACGACAAAATTTAAACTGTTCTCCTATAACACCATTTAATCCGAAACAAAAGTGTTAAGTTTCGTTTCTTTTGATAAGAGGGTTATTTTTCAAAGTATCTTGTAAAGCGATATAAACAAGAGCATTATTAAGATGCACTTATTTACAAGATGTTTGCATGACACTTTGACAGCAGATTTGGGGAGCAAAAGAAATATTGTTTTACAACGCGTCTTACTACCCATCCGGAGTATCCGCATTTAACTATGCTAATGGGTTAGAGAGGAGAAAGATATAATTTTAGAGGAAATGTTTCCGTATATACGTAGAGGAAGAGTGGGAAACCATTAAAAAAAACCGGTACACCTTTTAGAAACTTGAACTTCCCCTCGATGGTAAACCAGATTATATGAGACTGACGCCATAGGTCACGTGTCAAGCGATGCGGGTAGGGTCAAAGAATGGACACAAATCTATTAAATCAAGTAAGCCCATGGTGATAATATATTTATTATATCATAATGACTCCGATTTGTTTTTTTTCGCTTCTCTTAGAAAAAAATTCTTGGTAAATGAATGAGTAGAATAAACCCCCTGGGCCGCCCCCAAGAAGGGCAATGCATATAAATCTGTATTAGTGGACGGTAGTAAAGGTCGTTCACTGCCTTACAGATGAAGTGTATCGACTTCACCCCCTCAAACAGGTCATAAAAGTGACCGTCACAGGAAATACACTCTACTCCCCTCAGACATAGAGGTCATCATTGTTTCTGCCGCAGTTTCCGTCTCGCACACATTCGACGGCCATTGTCTACAAGTTGCCGTCCTAACTTCTTTTACGACCCCCACCACAAGAAGAAATTTGTGTAAATCAAACGAACGAACGAAGAAAGAAATGTTTCTTCCTGCTGGTTTGATTGCAATGCGGTCCGTTATTAATTTATGACCCGTGGAAGAATGCTCTGAGTCATCATTCAATTATCTCTCGAGTGAAATATTAACATTGTACTTTATTAGAGTTTTACAAAGTGAGAACTGAATCGAACACCAAATCTTGTGGAAGATAGGGATGTAGCATTCGAGATTCATATATCGATTCAAAGATCATTTTAAATAATATTTGCAACTAAATTATGTTTTAAAAAAAATACAAAAGGAAGTGGAAATCAACCGAAAGCAAAATTGTACCAAATTATTTCAAGTGTTTTGTCACTTATTTGTAAAACTATAACCACATCACTTTTAGATCAATATTAGGTTATGTGGTCAATATAAGGTGAAGATTAAAATAACTCTAGTTTGAAATAAAGTACAAAATGGGCGTTAATAATATGGTGTCCTTTTGTTGTATGATGTGAAGGGGAATATAAACCTTCATCGCAAATTACCATAACTTCAAATTTTGTTTCAGTTGTGGCAGATAGTTTATCGTGTGGTTAGTATAACCAGGCCCGCTAGGTAATCAAACCGGACCCAATACCAAAGTCCGGGGCCTCTTTTCTTTGTACCTCTTGATTTCAGTGGAGGTGGAAACTTATTTGTTTGGAGTGGGGAATTATATTAGCAAATAAAATCTATCTATTTAGGTATTCGCGAATTTAAAAGGGTAGTCAAATATTGAGGACAAGTTTATTCTTTCAATAGGGAGATGTGTCCCCCGTTCCCTTGCTACACAACCACTGCTCAAATTAGGTTTGTACCATTTTTAAAAACTTTTTGTCACTTTTACAGAAAAAAAAGCAATATCATATATCACGAACAAAACACATTGAATAATTTTTTTTTATAGATAATCAAGCAAAATTTACCATAATCCATCTTCACACCAACCCATACATCCTGTATTTGCGCCAGAAGATGCCAAGGAATGGAGACATTCAATTTGAACATAGACCATCTCTTCAAGTTGAATCAATAAAATAAAAAAAAGGAAAATCCGCCCATCCTCAAACATTCTCATTCTGTTCGTCAGAACTGCATGACCTCTTACAATCCACGACTAGACGCCTGTTCCAACCCCCCACGTGGGGTCTACACTTTCAGTTTTACGACCAGCGATCAAGTTTTACGAGAGGACATAAGTGATTCGGGCCAAGCCAGCAGGTCTTTGTAAAGCTCGCTCCTGGCTCTAGAGCTTCACTGATTGTAAACATATATCCAATTTGTCCGACAGTGCTGTCGAGGTTAGGGAGGGATTACTGAGTTCTGGTTTAGCGACCAGAGAAAGATGTCACATTTCAAACAGGATAATCATTTCAACACTGATTTGTAGGGCAGTAACATTTTAAGGATGTACAAGGGAGGTTTGAATTTTATTATTGGGAAAACATTGTATAGTCTCTTGACTGAAATTTTTTTTGTTTTAAAATAGAAATTGTTTGGGAGCTTTGCTAACATTTTCATTAATATAGAAACAACATTTATTTATTGATTTAAATCATTATAGCTTTTGTCATTAAATCATTAATGGTTTATTAAATTAGATTGTATTTTAACTTGCTTACTATGTGGCATTAGTAACTCGATGCCACACATACAAAAGTGTGCCACTTATTCCTATCTTGAGTATTTGTTAACTTAATAAACAAGATTATAAAAGATTTTAAACAAACAACATTATAAACGATTTAAAACAACGCATCTTTTAGAACAAAAGCTTTGATTATTCATAAATCACAAATAGGTGACCAAAAAAATGAGTAAAACGTTAAAATTATTGATCAAATGAACAACCTAAACTATAGGTCTGTAAAGAATTTGGAGAATTTGTATTTTTTCATATGAAAATGGAAAGACTAAAGACTTTAATCTTATCTACCTACCCTTCATATATCTGTGTCCTTAATAATCTGCACTAAAATAATTATTAAGGCTTCCTTAGGATGCTGAAATTTTGCAGGCAGTGAGCCCCTGACCCGAAAGGGCGCGGGAGTACTTGGTAAGGGAGGCTCTTAAAAAAACAAAGGTCGAAAAAAAACTCGTATTTTGTAGGAGCAAAGAAGCTGAAATTTGAATGCATGTAGACCATTAATATTTCCATTAAAATGTATAAAATATTTGATGATTCCTCTTTACATCTTTACCTCTTTATATCGTGTTTATGTATCTAAAACTCTTCGAATGAAATGTAAATACAGGAACATGGGGAATCCTATTTTGAATTGACGTTATTTCACAGGTAAGCTACGTCGATAAACTCAACTATTTAATATATTTTAATTATTCAAGTAATGCAATGAATGTTAAAAACTAGGTATTTGGAACATAATATGTATGTATCCCAGAGTTGACTATGAGAAAAAACAAACTTAAATACCTCTACTTTAGCCTGCCTTGTTGGAGATGTAACAGTTTTCTTCTGAAATATCAAACTTAATCGGAGGTTAAGAGGTGGTGAGATATCCTCAACCCAACAACATACGAGAAATCACTTTGATAACTGCCCCCTTCCTTCCCTCAAACGTATTACCGCCATTTTTGGAGTGTTTGCTTCCATCTTTCTTAGAGGTCTGCATAGTTTCTCTAAGAAAAAAGGTCGTTTAACATAACTATCAGTTTAACTTTAATATTTAAAATCTAGTGTGTTCGATCTTTCTTTGATAAGAAAAGAAATATCGCGATTAAAGAATGCGTTTAGAGGTCTATCTTTTCTGACATCTTAGAATAAAACCTTTATAAACGCGTTTGCTACACAATAAGTTATACGTACGTTGCGAAGTGGAGTTAAGTCTGTTTTTGTTAATGCCACATAACTTTTCCCACCTCTTTCACGCTGTATTCGCTTGCATCTTTGCGCGGGTTCCCGGCATAACTCGTGGCTAAGGCTTTCAACGGGATTGAGACAGGAGGTGGGGGTTCTTTAGGGGTTGAAGGGAGTAATAACTGTATTTCTGGTGTCAAATGGGGCCCAACAGTCTGGTATGATCGTAAATACACACCAGTATCTGTTAAATTTCTCTGGGAGATTAAATGGATGAAAACTAGAGTAGCAATTTCATTTCAGTGCGCGAGAAAAACTAGGTTAAATCATTTTATCAAGTACCCACTAAATAATTCATTATTTACCCCAAGATATGGTGAAGTTTTTTGACAGTAGTCAAAACAATATTTTAAGAACGCATGTGTTCGTTGTGGAATAAATAAAAAGATAAAATGAATTTAAAAAAATGAATTATAAAATATTTCTGAAAATAAATGTGTGGATATTAATAGCTGGAAATATTTTTTAAACTAGTAACTAGAGATCAAATTTTTAGTTAATTTTTTTTTCTAGCAGCACGTTTTACTGTCCATTCAGGCTTTACATATATTTACTAACTACGCTAATATGTTAGGGATGAGTAATGTTGAATTTGGAATAAGTGTACTCTCATTTGCGTGGAAAGAGNCTAATATGTTAGGGATGAGTAATGTTGAATTTGGAATAAGTGTACTCTCATTTGCGTGGAAAGAGTGTAAAACATTTTAAGAAAAAACCTCAGTACACGCGACCGGTATTCGAACCCTATCTCCCTGCCATCGGCAGTCTATTCTATTGCGAAAATGATGGCTTATAAAACGCAACCATTGAAGCGGGTAACCGATTAATTAAATGTATGAATAATCCAGAAATAAAATTAAGAAAGGAGTAACTTGTTCAAAGTCAATTAATACAAAAATAATTAAATATACTCCAAAGAGCAACACAAAAGAAATATTACAAAGAACTTTCAATACTGTAGAGACTGCATCAAAAAGGAATCAGGGTCTCATCCACTAAACATTTTTAAAATTGAACGTAGACTAGTTAAATACATCCCATTTCATTTATATTTAAAGAGAGAAAAGAAAAGAATCCTCTTTCTTCTATAAAAAAAAATAAGCAAGATAAAACGAGAGCTCTGAGAAATAACAGGTTTCAGAGGGTGAAATACGGGATCATAAGAGATGAGAGAATATCAGAGGGCGTGCGATTCTTAGATGGAGGTACAGTCATCTCTTATGACACGAGACCACTAGGTCTAGGCTTTAAGGTAATTCGACTAAAACATTTTATTATACAATTTTAACAAGTTTATAATTATAAGCTATAAAATAGTGATTCAATGATTTCAAATCATTACCGTTCACCAGTTATGAGGGGTCAAACTTGATATTTTATGTTTTGTATGTACCATTATTAAGGTTAAGTTATGAACGTATGTGGATGAAATTTAGCATAAAAGGGGTAGTACAACTTGATTTAACTTCCACATTTTTTGCAGTTTTTGTTAAAAATATATGTTAAGACAAAATCAATTAATTTTTGCTTCAGCAGATGCAAAAGTTATTTAATAGTGTCATTAGTGTCTAATCATGGGACAAGAAAATCTTTAAATAAAGAAAAAAGTCCTGGTCAAATTACGAAATTCCAATGATAGATATTCAAAACCTGTTGAGATTACAATGTAAGTGTACTCGCTGGAACAGTTTTTGTAAATGAAATTAAAAGAAATAAGGTGCTAAGCTTGCATCTCTTAATACCACCTTAATACTAGTATGTCATGTTATCGGCGTCTCTCACGTTTGATAGCAATAAAACACTAATAAAATAGTGAAATGCAATAGCTATTTTGGGCAAAGAAATGTGTTTGTATTCTTTATAAAAGGCTCTTTCTGTGAAAATTATACTGTATATTATCTTCGATGAGATTGACACTTTATACCGATAACCTGACAGTACATTGTTATTTCCAAAAGCCGCGCGTCTGAATCTATAAGGAGCAAAGAATATAAGATAATTCTTAAGATAGGAAAAGTATGAGAACAAAGAATTATAATATATGTATACATATTATATGCATGAAGAAGAAGAATAAGTAAATCTAGACAGGGAAAAGACGGCGTGATAAAATTCACTGGAGAATTATGTGGCGCTCCTTGCAGACAAGAGTAGAAGGGATATAAAACAAATAGAAGATGTCATCAGGCGCATGATTGGTTTCCGGGGTCCCTGGGGGTACCCCCTCCACCCCTCCACCGATATGAAAGAGAATATCAGGCCAAGTGAGAAATGTTTCTCGACTTATCTGAAATTAAAACTTTGATTAATGCGATCTTTTAAGGGGGAGGGAACTACAATTTGTAAGTAAGAAGTAGGTAAAGAAGAATGTCGAGTGTGATAAGTTAGTGCTTAAAGAGGGTGCTGACAGAATTATACTGAGCTTAGGTTTGCATTTAATGACAAAGGAAGTTTTTATAGACTACATTCATGTCCGTAGACACTTTGTAGAGTGTTTTACAAATTACAAACATATTTTTGTGACCGACTTTGATATCATTTTACTGTATTGTTAGTGTTATTTTATAGGTATTGATATCTATCAAAAGTATCCGCTCAAGATAAAATGGTTTGACTTATGAATACGTGAAAGTATATTTAAAAAACTATCTAGCTGTAAGCCTTCTTAAGGAAATTGAACTATAGTCCATAACTATATAAGCTATACTCTATTACGAAAAATAATCAGTACGCAACACTGGTAAATTTCCTCAGAATACCAAACAAATGTTTAAAATCGCTTGAATCACTCTCAAGATATACATTTGAAACCAAAATTGCTATAACCATTTGAAAAAAAATACTACAATTTTCAAAAATCAAACATCAGTCAACTATAATAAAATTACTTCTTTAAATATTAATAATAATAATAATAATATAATAATAATAAAATACATCCTTATTGATCATGTCAAAATAATTCCTTGATACACATTTTTGAATAAAAAGTTAGACCTATTTTCGAAAAAAAAATATTTAACTTTCAAAAATCAGCCGATCGAGGTTTAGAATCAATATCACGATTTATATTAGAGAAAGGTCCATAAACCTCTAAATATTCATTTTGAACAAAATACACCTAACCATATGGGCTGTAGCCCCAGGGACAGAATTATAAAACCTCTTTTGTAGGATTATGGGGAGCATAAAACGTCATCATAATCTAGTGGTAGGAAATTTTCCCTGTCCCAATGCTTTCCTTACATGAGAAATTAAAACATTATAAAAGTCTTGTGTCACCGAAATAAAGACATTTGTGACATACCTTGGTTGATCATCATAATTAAACCTATGAAAGAAAAAATTAACAAAAACGACCTTGAAAAGTAATTATGAAAGCAATACTTCTATAATTTCAAAGGAACCAAAAAAATTAGGTTCATAAAAATTATATATTTTAAACTAAAAATAGAAGTAAAATTAAAATTATAGAATAAAGAGAGCTTTGTCAATTTATTGAAACACGCCTGAAGTCAAAATAGGTGATATTCAATAAATAAGCTATTACCATCGAATGGGTGAAGTTAAAAACATTAAATAATACCGAAAATTTAAATAATTTATGAGCAGTACAAAATTAATAATTCGTAAAATAAATTTAAAACTGCAAAATTGGTCAAATCATCCTTATACATGTAACTTTAATCTGTCCTGGAATCATCAGAAAAGCGTTCAGATCACCGTATATAGTGTGTATTGTGATGGCCCAGGCGGTGGGTTCTTCCAGGTCAATCGTGTTCAAACCTGTTCATTTTGGGTCATTGACCCAATGTTTAGATCCTGCCCATTTGGCCCTATTAGAATCCTTGTGAAGACGTTGGGGATTTCAAAAGTTTAAGGTCTCAATCTTGGGGGAGTGTACCCCATTTTATCCTGGTTCATGTTTGTGGGCAAATTTGGAGAAAATGTTATTTTGGAACATGCCCTGAGATCCTCTGTCGTTGAAAGCTTGATGACTTCTGTACGCCTGATGGTATGTCTAAATGCACCCCGCGCTACGCCACAGCTGTGCAGGTCCACCGAGACCCTAGGAGTTACTTGGAGTACGTAGATCTCCAAGGAAAACCATTTAGGAAAAACCACCCCCCAGTTCACCCGACCTAGATTCGAACCTCCATCTCCCCGTCCTCAGTGGTCTGGCTCAACACGACTGGCGCATTAGCCAACTACACCACCGAGGCGGGTCTCTTAAATAATAGGATCTACTGAAAAAAAAATACTGTCACAAAATTATTTATTGAAATTGAAGTAGGATTTTGTGAGCGGTTTTTTTAATCATCTCCAACCAAGGATATTTTTATTTTACTGTAAAATAATATGGCCTGTAGAAGAATTCTTCCTGCCAAGAGGTAGATTAAGAAAGGCCGTTGAAACATAAGCCTATCTATGATAGGAAATAGGAAAGGTAGTTGTGAAATGCAAGTCATTGCTGTCCAGGCGCAAGTAGTAGAGTGAGTGTGTACACTCGTCAGTGGAAGAGGGTATATGTTATCAACAAATTTTCAAGGGGCCTCTTAGGGTGAACTTCTCATGGTATTCCCTCGCTTTCTATTTGGTACATTAGCGTATAGGTGTGATAGTGCCTACGTCAAGTTAAGATGCAACCCGCCTCGCCAAATAGCATCGAACTCACTAAGCAGGCAACGTCGTTAAAGGAGCAGGAATAAGGGAACACAGACGAGCCACGTAGCTTCTCTCTCTGTGTGTAACCTCCACGACGTGAGCCGGTCAGGTGATCCAATAAAAACGTCACTCTCGTCTCGACAATGGACCATTAATTCGATCCCATCTCTCCCTCCTTCTTGCTCTGCTCGCTTGGCTCTAGTCTAGCGGAAATAATTTCAATGACAAGTCGACACAAAAACCGGAGAGTAGCATCGCATGTTGGAGAGACAGGATGAGTTGAAGCGTGTAACGAGTACAGTACGAGTAGAACAAAATAGAGGGAAAACATTTTAGCACTATATCTCATTAGCCGTTAGTGTTATACGCATATGTAGATAATCTCGCCAATATCAGGGATGAGATAAGTTGCATATATATGAAGTTTACCCTCATTTGCGTAGAGGGAGAGTGGAAAGCCATCCTCAGTACACCCTACTGGTATTCTAACCCCAACATCCCCGTTAGCACAAGTCCAGTCTATTGCTAGGATGACACCTTGGACTATTCGACCATCGAAGCGGCTTACAAGTAGAGATGTGAGACGGAAAATTTTCCCTATATTTTTCCGGAAAATTTTCATTTTATTTCTGTAAAATAATTTCAACTGATTAAATGGAACTATAATGTAATCGCGATATAGATATCCCAAATGTGAACGTTTATATTTGAGAATAATTTCTCCTGAGGGCGTTTACACCAGAAACATCATCAAACGAGCTTTCGGTGGCCGAACGGTCTAACGCGCTAACTTCGCAATAGACTAGACTGCCAATGACGGGGAGATCGGGGTTCGATACCAGTCGGTTGTACTGAGGGCAATTTTTCCTAAATAGTTTACTACGCTCACGGGTGCAGTTCCTTTAAATTCAACCTTCCTCATCCCTAACACATTTGAGTAATTAGTACATAAGCGTACAACCCAAACGGGTAGTAAGACGCGATGCTATAAAAAAAAAAGTAGTAAAGAAACAAATGAATGTGAGCCTTTGTAGACCCGTTATGTTCATAAATTATATTTCAATTGTTTACTATCAATATATTAATTAAAATCATTTTAAGATTGGCCCAACATTTTGTTCCCCCCCCCCCCCCCCCCCCCCCCCCTCT
>CABFWB010004528.1:29550-51421 GCA_902151455.1 Timema bartmani
ATGAAACTGGCCCATTCCATTCAATTTCAGGTAGGTGACGTCTTGTATTTAGTATAGCGCCGCACTTGAGGCTTACTAAATCTGACTATGAAACTGGCCCATAGAGAACGTTTGAAAAGAGAAAGTTTTAAGGAGAGTATAATAAAGATAATGTGAGAAAATGATATTATAGAACGTGTGTGTGAGGGTAGCGTGTGTGAGAGGAAGGGATAGAGTGTGAAAGAGAGAATGAGAGATGATATGAGAGAAAGTGTGTATGTGTGTGTGTGTGAGAGAGAGAGAGATGAGAGAGAGTGTGTGTGAGAGCGTGAGAGAGTCTGATAGGGGGAGAAAATGTGAAAATATAGAAGGGGTACACAAAGCATTACTTTTAAATAACATATTTTCAAAATTAAGCGGTAGAATAATAACATAGCTTAACTTCTGTATTTTTATTGTTACTATTTGCTAAAATGAACATCAAAACCCATCGTTCGAAAAAAATGAACACCAAAACTCATAATTAGATAGATAAGATGGCTATTTTTAAATATTATTCAAGATCATTTTATCGTATTTGAGCTTATAATACATACCAAAACATATATAAACATAATTTTATCATGCGCGAAACAAAACGTAGACAATATTTTCATAAACTTAACAACTTAACCTTTTAATTTTCAAATTATGCTCAATATTATTGATTAAATGCGAATTAACGATAGCAATATTCCAATGAAAAAACTATATTATTATATTATTCCCCAGTTTAGGAATCTCAATTTAGATGTGTTATGACCGGAATCCAAAGAGAAATATTCATCCAAAGAGAAAATTGTGATGTGTTCAGACCAACAAATAAAGATTGAGTTATTATTTTTTAGCCAAAGAAATATATTTTATCCAGAGATTTACAGCCATGCAGCAAAAAATTGTTTCCATGGTGATTAAACAAAGAATGAAAAACTGAAAATTCTCTGTGAAAATCTTTTTTGTGGTGGAAAACTATTATTTTTCCCGACATCCTGGACTTCTAGCCGTTAAAATGAGTGGTCATTTGTCCAAATCCGTTTTGTCATTTCCTCATAATTTCTATTACCGGAAATGGGCTTATCAAACTAAACATAAGATGGGGGACAAGGTTTACTAATAGGTCTACAGAGGACTCAAAATTAACAACAATTCAAGAGTTGCCAGTAGGTCTGCAGAGGACTCGAAACTAACAACAATTCAAGAGTTGCCAGTAGGTCTGCAGAGGACTCGAAACTAACAACAATTCAAGAGTTGCCAGTAGGTCTGCAGAGGACTCGCAGCTAACACCAATTCAAGAGTTGCCTTGTCCCCTAAATACAATCTCCCTTTGTCGTTAATTGGATAGCTTGCTATGGTTAGAAGGCAATTTTCATAGAAACGACAGCTAGGAAAGGTACTAACTTGTTCTTCTTTCATGTATTTATGCATGAATTCACGTGATCTGCAGTAGCCCCCTTTGATAGAAATTTTCAATATATAGAAATTACATTGACAATAATTAATACATTGATGAATAGTTAATAATTTTGGTTCCAAACAATATGTTTGTATTTCACAATAGACTTTTCCAGTGAAAGTCGGACTTGATCTTGTTTCATCTAATACTAACAATCAGAAGCAAGTAAGGGTAGACTCAGAGACCTAAATCCCTCCAAACTACTTCTGGTATGGATACAATAGATTTCCCTCCCACTTCCTCTATTGAGACTAGCCATATTTTAGAGCAAATTTAATTTTTTCAAAACGTCATCAGTTCTTTGGGATTTCCACCCCTCTACCACTAATCCAAGGCCACCGCGATAGGAAGTTAGTCTCAACGAGCTGATTGTGACAAGAGTGAGGGAGGGGGAATCGGAGAGTTGGGAAGAGGGGGACAGTAACTAACAGAATTTGTATAAAGGCTATTTAGGCATGAAACACCCTAACTTCTACCCGAGTTAAAATAAATTACATATTTTAATTACAAATTCACCCACTTCAGTGGTCGCATGATCTAAGGTATCACTCTCAAAATAGATTATACTGCTGATGACGGGAGGATCGGTGTTCGTATACTGGTCGAGTGTACATAGCATGGTTTTCCCTATGAGGCTTTCCCACTTTACTTACACGCGAATGCGGACTTCCTCTAAATTCACTCTGTCTCGTCCATAACACATTAGCGTAATTAGTACATGTGCGTCTGAACCGGACGGGTAGTAATCCCACTAGCGTGAATTAAATGCGTATTTCCTGGAGAGGCTGGATGATAACAGATTGTTCAGTAGAATGTTGGTTGTTACCTTGAAGGGGAGAGCAACAGATTGTTCAGTAGAATGTTGGTTGTTACATTGAAGGGGAGAGTAACAGATTGTTCAGTAGAATGTTGATTGTTACCTTGAAGGGGAGAGCAACAGATTGTTCAGTAGAATGTTGATTGTTACCCTGAAGGGGAGAGTAACAGATTGTTCAGTAGAATGTTGATTGTTACCTTGAAGGGGAGAGTAACAGATTGTTCAGTAGAATGTTGATTGTTACCTTGAAGGGGAGAGTAACAGATTGTTCAGTAGAATGTTGATTGTTACCCTGAAGGGGAGAGCAACAGATTGTTCAGTAGAATGTTGATTGTTACCTTGAAGGGGAGAGCAACAGATTGTTTAGTAGAATGTTGGTTGTTACCTTGAAGGGGAGAGCAACAGATTGTTTAGTAGAATGTTGGTTGTTACCTTGAAGGTGTCATGGAACTCATCAGCTATCATCCGTAGCTCAGCGCCCAATCTCATCCAGTCGCGCTTGCCTTGGGTTCGGCGCCACGGCGCTCTGGGGCGTCCTGCGGGGCCCGGTGCCGGGGCGGGAGACTGTGGCATTGGATTGGAGCTCGAAGAGCACAAGACTATATCTGGGAGTGGAGGGGGCGACACCTGGTTGAGACCGGGACCCCCGTGGGCCTCTAGTTGACCTACTGCCTGTCTCCTGGGCGGGCGTCTCTGGGGTGCAGCAGTGCCGCCCTGGTTGGTTCGACGACTGGGGTGCTCCCTGGACCTGTCTGGAACAATGTAAACAAAGTGTGTTACATTTGCACCTCTTGCATGTTCTAGAGCAAGTTGCTCCCTGGAGCTGTCTGGAACAACAAAAACAAACAAAGTGTGTTACATTTGCACCTCTTGCATGTTCTAGAGCAAGTTGCTCCCTGAGCCTGTCTGGAACAACAAAAACAAACAAAGTGTGTTACATTTGCAACTCTTGCGTGTTCTAGAACAAGTTCTTGTCAGAAATATAACAAAGATATATAATATTTTAAAAACACTATAAAAAATAAATAACGCTTTGGTGTCAATTATAGTGGATCATCTTAATTGACCGAGTTTATTGAGGTCCTGTTTTAACTAGACCATTTGTCATTTTTCCTGTCAGTCCGAATGTTTTTTCCACGATAAATGTCAAAATGCGTGGACCTATTTTAGTGAAATTTGTTAGGGATATTCTTTGTAGCGGGGTCAAACAATTTATGTGGGCCTACATAGGTTTTTGACCTGGTTCTATGTTTCCATATGACGACTGATCAAAGGTTATTTTAAAAGCTCATTTCAAGTGTTTTAATATTCTTAGCAGCTGATAAAGCACCTCAGGAGTATTTTTTAAATGTTTACATCTGCTGTGAGATACGCACTGCTAGTATTTCTTAATATTTTTAACAGAGTGTCTTACTACTCTTATGGACTATACGAATATGTAGGCCTACTAATTACACTAATTTGTTAAGGGGGAGGAAATTAGAATTTAGAGGAAGTGTACCCGTATTTGCAAGAAGTGAGAGTGGACAATTATTTAAGGAAAACCACCTTCAATACACCCGACCGGTATTCAAACCCAGATCTCAGTCATCGTCATTCCAGTATATCGCGAGACTGATGCCTCAGGTAATTTGGCCATTGTTTTGTAAGAACATGGTAGGGGGAACAATATTTGACAGTTATAAAAGTTAATCAAATTCATAAGTAAAATCATATCTTTTTGATAAATATTATAAATGAAATTAAATTAAAATAGTAAATTAAATATAGGTCTATGTACTTTTGAACACAATTCTTACTAAGGGCCTTTTAAGATTCCTGATAAAAGATTGATATGGGTTTTGTGAGAGCAAAATAGTTTATGGCTTACAACCAAATGAGAATACTTAAATATTAGTTTACTAGTACCATTGTTTGTTTTGATTTTTTTTTTAATTCAGTGTTTAAGAACATTTGTGATTGATGTTCTAAGGTTCTAATGGTCTCAAAGAATAAATAACTTATGTGTAAGTTTCTGTTCTGTTTCAAAGAAAAACACATAAAGTAATGGGTTTTCACACTTATGTTGCGTCTAAAAAACCACTGAAAATTAACTCAAAGAAGTATAAAAATTAATATTTTAGTTGAATGCAGACAGATATTTTTTTTAAAAATAAATGTATATGATGCAAAGTTAAATATACTCTACCATGTTTAAACAAGATATAAGTAAGATTTTTTTTAAATGCTTTTAGCAAATTCTAATTGCATTTTAAGAAATTCCAATTACGTTTGAAATCACAACCTGGAATCAAACCCGGGTCTTTTAGATTTTGCAAAAAAAAACTCCCAGTTCGATCCCCGTATCTGGGTTGTAATTTTTCACTTGATCTAATTCAATTCAGCCATTAGCACAGTTGTCATGTATTAGTTTGTGATACACATGCACTCTTGTTTAAAGAATGATTACATTTAAAACCTCTTTTATTCTGTGACGAATATGACACAATTTTCAATGTTACAAACGTTTATACGCTTTTTGTACGAAATCAAAACTTCCCCCTCCTCTCCTCCAAATATAATCATAACACCACTTTGTCTCTTATTTACAAAAGTTACAACTTATCTTCGAACGCATGTCCTTACAACAATGTGTACAGTGTGGAAGGTATTACTCGATTTTAGAACACAGCCAAACAAAGAACAATCTTTGTTCCCTGGGAAAAAAAAAGAAGTCTCCTAGCTTTTGAAAAAACAGAGGACTGGGATCTTCCCCCCTCTAAGCCCCCTCTGCAGCTGACATCATGTGAGTAAAGAGGAGAAAAAAAACAACATGAACAACACATAAGACCCCTTTTTCCGTATAACCCTGCCTTTCCCCTACTCATACAAGTTAACCCCCCATAAATACCCCTTGAAAATCCACCTGCAAACAGCAATAAAAAGCTACCCTTCTTTCTTTTTGGGACAGAGTAAAGGAAGAACAGATGAGGGAAGAGAAGGGTGGGCGCAAGGAGGGGGTGTTATCTTGCACAGGTGGCTTTTACCTGAGCTGGCCTGGGTCACCGTGACCCAGTCAGAGAGATTTCCCCCTGGTTCGGATTCACCGGAACATCACGTATGCTTCCACTTCCTCAAGGCTCAATCCAAACAGATGAGGATGAGGACCCAGTCTGCGTGAACACCCATGCGAGTCAAAATAATATGGATATTTTTATTATACGCTACATTCCAAGTTCCCCCTTAAGCAATCAATAACTCTGGTATGGAACGTACTAATTGAAGAACCACTCAAAAAACCAATCTACCATTTTGTATCCATGATCCCACAACTAACGTATTTTTTTGTGAAATAAGCAAATGGCAATGAGTTTTATTCTTTCCCTCACTTCTAAAAGCCTCGTTTAAAAAAAATGTAATTCATATCATACAAAAAACAATTATTTGAATATGTATAGAAAAATAAATACATAAATACTTGACGTGGTGTTGTATTATCGTTAAACTAATATTTATATCCGATTGAGCCAGAGCTCGAATATTGTAGTCTTACCCAAATAATGAACACGTAAACAAAGAGCGGATAAAAATGGTGATCCACTCGATAAGATATTAACTGAGTTGCTTTTAAAACAATTTTATTTTGAGTACCTAGTTAGTGTTTATTAAAATAAATATTAACAAAATAAGTTTTAAAATACTTTTTAGAATATGTTCTATGCAAAGCTTTATATGTTAATCTAAATACTATACAATCGTTTTAACGTTTTAAATATTTGTTTTATAAGCAGCAGTTTTGTAGATGATTCAAATTTAAATAAATTTACAATGGTAGTCGTAAAATATGGATGGCTTACAGTGAGATTCGCCCTGAAAAGCCGGTCAATTTTTGTGACATTCACTGTAAATTTTACGGTTAGCAATTATAACAAAATGGAAATGCAAACGAAATTAAGTTAAAGTCTACTAATATGGCGTGAAAATGTGTCTTCAGTTCTTGTTTTGGTTCTTGTTATACAACTTCGTGCAATTAAAAGTAATTTCAATAACAAAGTCGTCACTATAGTCTGGTTTGTACCAGTGTCAGGGAGGATGAGTCTCAAAACCCTGAATAATGATTTTTTTTCTTTGATTTTTCCTTACACTTCCTTCACGCAAATGCGGGTAAGTTTACTATAAAATGTTACATTCCTTATCCCTACTCTAAGATTGTATGTATGAGGATAGTCGCGAGGCTTGGAATCCACACTCATAAACTCAAGAAAGAAAGAAAGAAAAATTGGTGGGTAAATCGAAAGTTTCTCAATTATAATAATACAGTATAATCCCTTTAACGCTGGCAAAATACTAAAACAAAACCTCTTTGCTCGATCTTCTAGTTTTACAAACAAAGACTACAAAACAAACAAAGAAAGAGCAAAAAGAAAGTAATAAAAAAAGTAGTTTTGAAACGTTTCTTACCTTTTCTTTTTTACTTTCTTTTTTTTTTTTTGTTCCAATTTTCTACCTGATGATTTGGACATGTCTGAACAGGTGAGTCAGAGAAATGGTGAGGGGGGAAGTTTGGGATGAGGGGAGAGTAGGGGAAGAGTAACTAGCAGACGAAGAAATGGGAAGGGGGAGGACCAGATCTTCAAACCTGGAGAAGATAATTTACAACCTAAAACCAGCTCTACAAAAATAGACGCACCAATAACAACAGCAAGTACTTACGAGCCTAGTAGTCTACGATAGGATGATGGAAAAAATTAAATCTTGCCGTTACTGTAGGGAGGGTTAAAAAAAACTTTAGGAAGTATTTTACGCTAACAGAAGTGAACACAAGTTGTTGTGTTAAGGTATATTGTATTTATGAGAGAAACTAATATTTAAAAAAAACCTAACATTAAATAATACAAAAATGGACGTTAAAGAAAATGATTAAAAATTGTGTAATTTAATTACAATCCTACATTGAAAAATTGTTAATATATATACAATCATTAAAATTTAATAAAGTTTTTTGTATAACTTCCATTAACGCATTAAATTGCCATGAATACAATAAGAATAAGTTAAAAAAGTTAGGCATCTGTAGGTTATAAAAATTACTAAGACTGCTTCACTATAAATACCAATAAAATAAGATTAATAATATATAAGCATGTTATCAATGTTGACAGCAAAAACATGTGTTTCGAGTTTTTAAAGGGTTCCTTCAAACGCGTTTTTACTGCATATAATAAAAACAAATGATATATTTACAGTGGATATTAATTTTTTTTCAAATAAATATTAACGGTTTTATTCTATCCATTTTTTAATTTGTGTGATTTTTATTTTGTAAAAATGCAGTCATGGTTAAGTGAAATATCCCCTATTATTAAAAAATAATATGTAGATTTCCCTTCTTTCTTTGTGTGTCATAGACACGATTGCCGAACAAATAGATAACAAAACATACTGTAGCTATGAAGAGTACAGGGGAAAAAGGAGGAGAGCTTATACTAAACACCTTTTCCAGGATGACTACTATATCTTAAGCCCAATAATGACCCTAGATTATTTTTATTTATTCAAATATGACATAGGCCTCTTTTAAGCGAAATCTAAAGTACTTATAAAGGTTTCATGTTTGTCTAACAGACAGCAGCACAACTCAATTTTGGCTTAAGTTGGACTTTCCTCCTTTTCCCTCGTACCCTTCGAATGTTAAGTACAACCATAGCCAAATCATTATTTCTCTAAGATACAAAGTAGTCTTAGGAAGCTGTCTATGAGCTACATTTAACTTGTAATAAATTTATAAATGAATGCAATGGTAATTATTATTTGCATAGTTTTTCCAACGTTATTACAACAAATATGATGAACTTTCATTGTGGTTGGCTAGTCTTATTTATGTCTAAAGTTACACCATATTATATCAAAAAGACAACTGAAGAAAAAGCGTTTTAGCGTATGATTCAACGAGACCAAATCTAATAGCCTTTTTTGTATCATTGGATGTCATTTCTAAACCAATCCGACTATTATTTACAGCTTAATGAAAGGAAAGAAACAATTATTTCCCCCACAATTTTACACGTTCGGTTCTTGGTGGTAAACTAATCCTAGACTATTATCACTTTACTATCACTACTTTTACTAATTATATGTTGCTAAGAATTTAATATCTTTATATCATCACCTAAACCGTTATTAAAAATACTCAGAGCAATGTCCCTGCTAAGTAAGACCACTCACCAACTTACGGTATCTTTCCCCTGCTAGTATTAAATGTCACCGCTAGGGTCGCCACTTGTATAGCAAGCGATAACAGCTGAATGACACACAAGCTATCTTGTTGTAATGTAGGAGTAGTGCACGTTCTACAGTGGCAGTTAATACATAGCACCCGCCCGCATCTTATCGCGAGATGCAGTTATGACTCAACACTCTTCTTCCCCTCCACCTAAATATTATAACAGAAGCTGACAGCGGGACGCCTAGGACTTGTTGATAACGCAACAAGCAGCACGGAAATGTATTACAGGTTTGCATTACTTTAGGAGCTCCCGTTAATGTATTACGTCTGCTGTTATTACAGCGTTGCAAGTTCACAAGTATTGTCACTATAGTGTTTGAAAATACAGATATGATCTACCTGGGAACGTTTGTGGCAGCCGTCAAAACAATCGCACAATGGTGCAGTATTCCAATACCCCTCACCGATGAAAGTTTGACTGTACTTTGAAGACATGATGGCGACAGTAATATACCCATTGATTCCCGCCAATATATATATTATCCTGCCTTTTCTTATCACAAACGTCCAGTTCAGTATTCTAGTCTACCTGTTATGGCAGGAAACCACCTATAGCACGGGACACTTGACCTCGTGACCTAATGAGCAGTTGAATAATAATGATTTCTTCTAGAGTATCTTATTTAATATTGGACTACGAACCACACCAGAAGATATCTGCATTTCCTTCGAGTTCTTAACCGGAATTCGTACAAAACAAAGTGTTGGCGTGGGAAATCTTAGCTCTCGTTCAGTTTAAATTATAGGTTATTATTTTAAATATGTACGTTTAAGGTGTGATGGAAGGGGACGTTAGAAAAGGTAACTGTTTTTGCAGTTTTCATAGCAAACAATTTTTACCCAAAATAAAATAATCCTTCAATAGATTGGATAAATTTTATTAGATTCTCACACATCGTAATCTCACCCATTCTTGAATATCTATATGAGTATAATGGCATTAGAAAAATCATCAATTCCAGGACACCCTTGACTGATATTCAAGAAATGTTGTGATTACGGTGAGAAGAAAATATATTAAGCTCTATGTTTCTACTAGAGGAATAATATTTTATTTACTTGGTCGAAAAAATTGACCAAAAAACCCCTTGCAAATATACTACCCTTGATTCACAATCTTTACATCCCATCTTAACACAAAGCTTGGTAGCGACTTTGACCGAGAAGTAAATAAGAAGAATAAATTAAAGGAACAACCACCGCTATCGGCGTGAAGAGGAGGAAGAGAAATCATTGTGAAATTAATACGTCAGTGAACACCTCCAGTGCATTCAGCTGGTATTCAAAGCCAAACAATCTTGACGAGCATCCCATCTAGCTTCTTAAGCGACCCAGCTACTACTTTGGATATTATTCCTTGTTGTTAGCTAAATTAAACAAACATATGTATAGAGTCACTCGGAAACCGTATAGCCACATACGTTTTAAATTAAAAAATAAAGACAAGTACTAGAACTTCTAATCTTAAAACAGCGCAATAATATACTTTTACTTGTGAAAATGCACTAAACCAATATTTTGTCCACCTTCATAGCTCAAGCCACATCGCCAACATTTATTTTTTATGTTCAATCGTTTGAGCTGATGTGTCTGAACATAAGCCTTTGTGATCTAATGTTATGAATTTTCAAAAATATGTTATTTGTTTGACCAGCTTGAGGTCAAGCTATCACAAAACATAGCAAAACTGTGCTAATTCTATACGATTGTGCTTGAACTCGAGTTTTTTACGTGCTGCTGGATAGGTTGACCTCAATTATTTGGCCAGTACCATAGAATATTCCATAAAATGCTTAACTTTACAACACACATGGCCGCATTAAAGCCCATTGAAAAACAAATACAGGACAGATTAACACAAACCTATTTTGTTTTATTGTATTTCTCAATATGTGGTGGGTTGGTTTGAGCTCAAGTTTGTTTGTAATAAAATTTCTAAAAATTGTCTAGTTTTAAGATTAATGTTTATGTTTGGACCCATATGAACACAAGGAGACCAAAAGGGAATTACCCAAACAGATTTGTGTTTCAGCGTGACTTTCAATATTTGGCCCACCACATTAAATTTTTCCTAAAAGGCCTAGTTTTAGAGCACAAATGCGACTGTTTGGGAATATATGAGCACAAAGAATTGAACAAATATAACTAATTCAGCAATGAGGCGGGCCAACTTGAGTTACATCCCGAGCGTCAAAAGAGGTTGATGTTCTCGCGCCAATTCTACGGCGCAGTTTTCCTGCGCAGGTCTCGTGCGCGCGCTCGTTCCTCGAGTCACTGATGTAATGTGGCAAAGGTCTCGACGAGCGTCAAAAGAGGTTGGTGTTCTCGCGCCAATTCTACGGCGCAGTTTTCCTGCGCAGGTCTCGTGCGCGCGCTCGTTCCTCGAGTCAGCTGATGTAATGTGGCAAAGGTCTCGCGTGATATCACGCCATCGTCTGTACAGTTGAACGCTCGAGTGGCGATAACTGGCAACTTTTGGGTTTGTTGACGTGTCAATGAACATTCTAAAGTGGGACCCCATGATGGAAGAAGATAAGTTTGAAGAAGAGCCAAACATTTTAATGTGTTTGAAGGCTGCATTTGAATTTTTATATTATTGGTACTATTTTAACAACAAAGATACGGTCCACAATGGGGAAATGCCACTTAATTACGTATTGTAGTTACACTGATAGTATCTATCAAAAGTGACAATTATAAAGTAGATTTGACGGACTAATAATAAAGAAGTCTTAGTAACTTTTGTGACTGTTTTAAGCATATAGTGCGATTTTTGTAGAAAAAGAAATTTATAAAATCAAAAACAAAGATTTACAGTTAACATATAAGACATATTTTTATATCATTATTAGATGAATAAATGAAAGTATAAGAAGTAGAATGTTAAGCTGCCTTGTAAAGTAGAATTGTGTTTGGAAGCTAAATAAATAAAAAATAGCAATTAATATTAAGGAAATATAACGTCCGATATACCCGCATTGGTGTTCAGGAGGATAAAATATAAATATCATTTAGACTGGTTCCTGCCATGGAGTGATTGGAGTTCAATTCCCAGTTAGCTGTACTGAGGGTATTCTTTCTAAATGGTTTTTAACTTTTCCTTCAAGTAAATGCGGGTATATTTTTCTCAATTTTATATTTCTCTTTCCTACCACAATAGCGTAATTAATAAATGTACAACTCATTTCGGTGATTGAATGGTCTAAGGTGTCAATATATTTAACTGCCGATGACGGAAAGATAAGTTATAATCGTAAATTTAAAATTGACGAATTTGATAGTGGTCATGATATTATATTTGTAACCTAAATATCATTTCGATCGAACAAGCTTCGTTAATTGTGTACATTTAATTGTACGAGCGTTTGCTTTCTTCCAGGATGAATTAGCTTGACATTTAGTCCACGTGACCAGTGATATGAGCGATAAAATCATCGAAGGGAGTGTGTAGCTTGGAGCTCTGAGCGCCAATGAAGGCCGGTAGCGGAACCGCTGGAAGGACAACGATTGCGCAACGGAGAACAATAACACGCTAATGAAGTAGTACACGATGTAGTTCTCTAGCGGTCGGCGTGACCCTGACTTGAAATGCATCTGGTTCTACAATTACCCGGTGACCGATGCGGAAGTGAGACAGACCGCTGTATGGCGCGTACGGAGTAGTGAGAGAGTTCCGAGGTCCCTTGGTTTACCTTGCATGGTTACACTCAGGTGTAACTTATAGTATAGGGCCACAGTGTAGTTCGCCCAGATAAGACTGCTGACAATTAGGGTAAATGGAATGAACGTTGAAAAACCACTAAAATGTGAAAACGTAATTACAAATTCTTCTTCCTCAGAAATAAAAAATTGTGAAGTTTGAAAGTTATATAATCAAAATATGGGTACACGGAGTCATGTTTCCGGGTGCCGGGGTGATTGGAGCCTCGAATATTGACCGGATGTATTTTTTCTTAGATGGCTTCCTTTTTTACCTTCACGCAAATTCAGATTCATTTCCTTTAAAATATTCTTCTCTCGCCATTATATTACTATATCTTCTTGACTTTAGTAATTTAGAACTACTAGCAAACAGTCGGGGCTTGAACCAAACACATTCAGAGATAAAAGGGTGAGTTCTATCTTGTCGGTAGTGGAAATAAACTGATCCTTTTCACAAATAAGGCCGAGCTCGTACCTTCTCTCAACTTAGTCGGTATGGACTGGAGGAGAAAGAACTGAAGTTCAAACCGAACACGCGACCCATATAAACAAACCACCCGTCTACCAGCAGCATAATGGTTTACAGTGCAACTAATTGCAACTTGCATAATGGATGCATTTTGTATGGCCTTGGAGCTAGAAATAAGAAGAAAAAAAATTGAGAGAACATAAATTCGTGTCCTTCAACTTTATGTTTTTAAAAGTCCCTGAAGCGTGTGGGAGTGTCCTTAAGAGCCCGGGGCAGCTCGCTGATACTAACTAGCTTAGGTAGTTAAGACAGCTTAAATTAGACGTGGCATCGCAGTGTGGTAACTTACTGGAGTCTTCATTATACAGTCGGAATGGAGAGGATTGAAATTATTTCGCTATAAATGTATATTCAAACAAATATATAAATATAAATAGCCAAAGCTGTTATTAATTTTAGAGAGGAATTCCTCTCTAAAATTAATAACGTCTTCGGCTATTTTATTCTTAATACTATCCGTACAATAATAATAATAATCATAACTGTACGAGTGGCAGTAACATGCCAACTACCGAGTCGTAGATGGCTGCGTTATCTGATAGCTCGTGAATAAAGCTTGACGATTTCCGCACGTCCATCATAGAATTCTGCCTTAAAATACTAGTGAAGAATGACCCTGGGTACGGGACGACTCCTGGATAGCTCAGTGGTTAGAGCATTGGCGTGCTAATCCAAAGGTTCCGGGTTCAATTCCCGTGTCAGGGTGTTATTTTTCAATTTTCAGAATAAAATATATAAATATTATAAAATTTACATTTTAAAATGAAAAATGCATTTTCACTCATTGCAATTTCACTGTTGTCTAGTTCATTCAGAAAGTCATCAAAGTTGTGTTGAGAAAATAAAAATTTCAGAGGAAATGTACTTGAATTTACGTGGAGTAAAATTGGGAACCACTGAGAAAAGATCCCCCTCAACACACCCAACTGGTATTTGAACCCCAATCCCGCCCTCCCCTCATTATCAACTGCTCAAGTATAGAACAAGACTGACGTTTTAAAGAGTCTAATATCAGTCGACTGCTGAAGCGGGTATTTCTGATCCAAACGTAACATTGCATCTGATTTCCAGATTTATAGAACGAAAATCTTAACAATTGATCAGTAAAACCTAAATAGGCTCCAACTAATACCTTAAAGTGATTTTATAACAATAAAAAGGATGACATGCAATGGACCTAATTTCACAAGACCTAAAGTTATAAAATTAGGTCCAGTGAAGTTAGGTCTTATAAAGTTTAGGTCTTGTGCCTTTAGGTCTTTAGGCCTGTTTAATTATTTAAGGATATTTTAAAGTAATTTATGAAAAATGAATTTTAGGTCCAGTGCTTTTAGGTCTAGTAAAGTTAGAAGCTATAAAATTAGGTGCAGTCAAGTTAGGTCTTATAATGTTAGGTGTTATGAAGTTAAGAAATTTAGTTTAGGAGTTGTGACTTATAATTTTAGGTCCACTGCCGCATGTCCAATAAAAGTACTAAGAAAGTTTTCCAACAATATTTATTTAAGAAAAACAATGTAAGTTAAGCTGGAAAAAAAATTGTTAACCAACAACAAAAAATGTTAGAACTCATTCGAAACATGTTGAACAGCCTTAAGATACAATTTTAATGAATTAAATATTTATAGACACGAGAGAATACGATGTCAAGACGGTCAAAAAAAATGTAATGGTTAATTTTAAACCATATAATAGAATCACCTTCTCAATATAGTTTTTCTCTCATGTAAAATCAAAAAATTGAATAAGAAATTTAATATTTACAAAATTAAGGGTCTCACTATCCTGAAGATAAAGATTCTTTATATGTTATATTTCATATAGGAATAACAACTCTGATCCTTTAAAACCTCTAAAATAGCCCTAAAATAATTTAAAACTTTACGTTGTGAGTGAAACAAATTTCTAAAAACTTTGTGACCACAGAATTTCTATTGTAAAGTTCTCAGACATTTTAAGGTGAGAGTGTAGGAAACATGAGTTAAGGGCAACAATTTTCCAGTTCTTACATTAAAACATTGTTTTGATCAAAAGAAATCAAATAATTTTCCAGTAGAAACAAAGTTTAATTTTCTTCGCATGGCGACCTTAACAGTTGTTGAATATCTGTCAAGGGTTTCCTGGAATTTATTGATAACTTTTTCTCGTCACATAAAAAGTTTGAATCTAATCCCGCTATGCTCATGACAGATATTCAACAACTGTTGATATCACCATGTGAAGAATATTTAAATCTTATGTTTCTACTGGAGCAATATTTTATTTAATTTTGCCACAAAAGGTTTTGTTATAACTGCAAAAACACTGCTCCCAACTCTCGTTTATTACACTCCCACCTTGAGGTTTTCCAGACCAAATTTATCAATTTTCCTTGACCTGCACTTTTTTCGGTTTTCCTTAGTGAATAAATTTATGACATAGATCACTTTTATTCTAAATGCTAGTATCTACCATCAATATTTTATAAATTAATTCTAAACGTTAAAATGTTGCTGGTATTATTCGTTGCAGTGTGTGAATGTGGTATAGAAAACCAACACAAATCAATCGTCGCATAATAGAATGACATAACTAGGCATTGTATTTTGTTAGGATGTTAGAAAGCGAACCTCGATTCCTCCGTATTCAATCAATGACTAGAAGGTTAGTGATCTCAGCCATGTTGAAGACACTGTCTCAAGCTGATGACGTATTTAATCCCAACCTCACACCACGTTCATAGACACACACACACACACACACACACCTGTCGCCACATGCTTGGCATCATGACATGTCAAGAACCACGAAGATACAAGTGTCATAATAACAATAATCGACACACAGGGCCTAGTTAGTTAATATTCAAATCCATACCATATGGAGACGGAACCAAACTACCAATGTATGCTATACACACACAGTGCTGGAAAATACATTCAAGTACACACAACATATATCACAAAACCCTCAAAACAACACTAAATTGTTTTGATATCTTCCCACCATTCTACTTACTTACGTACTCTATGGTGTTAGGAGCTCGAACGATCATTGCCGCACTTATAAAAGTACGCCACTTATCCCTATTTTGAGCTTGTTATATACAGTCCACCTCATTACACCCTATTTCTTTCAGGTCCATTCAAATGCTATCCTTCCATCTTTGTCTAGGTCTTTCCAATGGTCTCTTCCCATTGGGTTTGCCAGACAATACCCTGAACAAAGTTCTAGAATCTCCCGTCGCGTTGCATGTCCTGCCCATTGTAATCTTCGAGACTTGACTACCATAACAGTGTCTTGTGATGAGTATAGGGTATGTAACCCATCATTATGTTACCTTCTCTACTCCCCTATAGCCTCATCTTTTTGGATCAAATATCTTCCTAAGCCCCTTGTCTTCGAACTGATCTCTATTTTTAATTTTCAGATGCTTTATTTAAGAAGTAGCAACTTAGAAAGTACTGTAGTTTAAAGGAAATGCCCCCGTACTCGCGTGGAGATGGTATATAAAACCACAAAGATAAATAACAAATTAAGGGTAGACGAGAAAAAGATGAGAAAATGTCTGGAAAGGACCCACCCACCCCCAGTGCACTCGGCTGAGATTCAAATCTTGCCCTCACTATCATCAGTAAAATATTTTCTGAAGAGTGGCGCCTTGGGCTATGTGACCATCGATACGGATTTTAAACCATAAGATTGGCCACAACATCTTAGGAACATAAAATCTCGGACTTTTTCCTAATACTAAGCTGCCAATTTATCTGACCAAAGCTCTATTTCTGAATTGAAAAGTATGTTTAGAAAAATTCTAAATTCTAAATTTGTCAAAGTTTGGACTAAATTAAAAATATATAAACACAGACTAAACTAAACTGTTTAACTGGCCAATAACAAAATACTCCCGAAATTTCCCCGATTTTCTCGACAATTTTAAATTTCCTGATATAACCATTTGTTTTTATATTTTATATGATTTTGACAGCTTTGACCCTTAAAAATTAACTAAAACGAGACATTTCTCTTGTTTCAAAATGACCCTTCCCCAATGAGCCATAAAAAAATCACTAAACAATAGACACGGCTTAAGTTTAAAAAGTATCTCAATGTTTTTGTTTGTTCGAGTGTACAGCTCATCTGAGATTCCCCCAAGGTCCACCAATATTTACAGGCTGTCCTTGTCTTGAGAGAAATTCAACCTTCTTCTCTCTTCCTTCAATCCATTCCATCATGATTTTAAGGGGGCAAAGACCGTGGCATAAAGTTGAAATCGTTTCCCGTTTGTTTTTAAAAACTCTTATCATAAAATGATAATGTGTAAGTTTCTCGTAAGATAGATCATTTTTATTTTGTGTGGTTTAAAAAAAATACAATTAAGGCATTAAACACAATTATTTATGATTACAATTGAGCCTTGGTAATTGAAACTCGTAAAAAAAACTATTGTAAAGATACAAAGTAGAAGGATTGATTTTGTAATTAATCAGTTTCAAAATTTGACAGTTACCTGTTCTGTCATTTCGGTTATCGACTAAAAGTCAAACACCAATTATTGTTAAACCTTATGTTCATCTTTTTGTAATAAAGAAAGTTACAAAACTCGTCACCGAGTGGGTGAATAGACACAAGAGGTATATATAACTTATATAGGCCTATAGAAAACTTAGTAAATATATATATATATATATATGATAGGCTACTAAGGACGTGGAATAAAGAAGAGAATTTGATTGTTAAAAATTAATTTTAAAATTTACCATAACAAATTGTCATACTAAGGAGAAAAATCACTATAATGCATTAATTTGTTGCTTGTCCAAATCGCAGGATTTGTAAAAAAAACAAAAAAAAACAGTGAATTCAAACTGTTTGTATTTTTTTAAATCTATAGTCCAAAACAGTTTCTTAGAGGCCGCAACCATTTTTTGTGTCATCGAGTACACTGTAATTATAGCGCCAATACATTCACGGACTAGTGTCAATTAAATATAATTATATTCATACGTCAAGTCATATCGTCTGCGGCAATCACTATCTGTATATAGTATCAATACCGATAAAATAATATTTAATAAAATGTTATCAGTGTTGACCGCGAAACAAATGTTTATATTTTCTAAGAGGATCGTCGTTTATTCTGTGTTCATTTACTCCAGAGCCTTAATTTATCACTTGATGGGAACAAATTGGAGTAAACAAATCTCATACTTATCTCCAAGAAAAATTAACTAACCTCATACTTATCTCCATGAAAAATTAACTAACCTCATACGTATCTCTGTAAAATATTAACTAACCTCATATGCTTATTTAGGTTTCAAAGATTTGTATTCTGTAGCTTAAAAACCGAGGTCGAATGATTTAAGGCGTCACTCATGCAACAGTCCGGATTGGCGATGACGGAAATATCGAGATTCGAACCCAGTTCATGTGTAACGAGGGTGGAAGAACCGAGGAACCAAGAACCAAAACCTGTTTTAGTTCTTAGGGGTCCTTAAGAACCAAAGGGACCTATCTCCAGTTTATAAATTATGACCATTCCGAGGTGAACACCGCCTGAAGCGCAACTAAACATGTTCAAACTTGTCTTCTATATCTGCCAGCTGGCTAAGCTTGGCTAGGTTCGGACTCAAGAATGGTCATCTTTCAGCTTCTTTGAACAAATATAATCTTTCATTTTAGCAACAAAAATTAACACAGTTTTTTGTAGTTTTATAAAACTTAGTAAATTTCATTAACCTACAAAAAAAATTCATGATAAATTAATTTAAATATTGAGGTATTAAGAGTGCCATGTTCGTGGAGCCAAGGTTCGTATGACCCGCATCGTTTGGTAGCACGGTTTAACCTAGATGATGAAACTAAATAAAAATAAATTAAAAATTTTTGCTAAACCTAAGACACTTATTACACTAGCAAACGTTTGCTAGTGAATTTCTAGCTCATTTCTAGGTTCTAGATTTAACAAATATCTTTAAAATAATTGTATGTTTTACAAAATATAAACCTGCACTCCATATTAGCTTTTTTGTTTTGTTTTTTTCAAAATTTATTACGGGCGTCATCAGGATATATTTAAACGAAATTTCATTGCTAAAACAAATGAAAATATGTTTTTAAATATAAGTTTGTCACAAAGATCATTTATCAACTATAGATAACGAGTAGGAGTAAACAATGGGGAATTCAAACGCATTGGGGTTCGGCCAGAATGACAAGCGTGCGAGCGAGTGCGGAAGAGACTGGATGGCCAGACTGGCGAGCGCGTGATTAGCAGATAGCTCTCGTTAACCTCTCTCCACGCTAATGGTGATTCTTATTTGTAAAGGCCTGCTTTGATAATATTGAAGTATTTTAACATATCAGTTTTATATATATATATATATATACATATAGGTATGGTTTATGATCTTACCAATTAAATTATACCGTTAGTAGCAAGTGTGCTGAACCTATCGATAGAAATGAAAATGTCAAAATAAGAAGTTTTCCTAGCACTCAATTAATCAACATACAATAATATTGCCTAGCACCTGTAAACTATACAGTACAAGGCCGAACGCGCGCGCTTGAAAAGTAGAACCAGTTCTATCTTTCAAGCGCGCTCAGTCGCTCGCTCGCTCCAGTCTGGCCAGCTCTCATTACAACCAATGTGTTCTATTTTATATTTTAGTCGCTCGCTCGGCCAGTCTGGCCGCCCCCTTACAGGTGTAAATAATGGGTGGAAAACCAACCCCAATGCATTCGATCCATATTCTAATCTCGAACACCTTGTCAACGGTGACAACACGTAATGGGACACCAACGCCTTAGATCGCTCGTCCACCGGTGCGAGTTCCGGACTATAGGTGCATTATTAAAATGGGCGATATTTATATTGAGAGTCAGTTGTATTTTCTCTGTTCCTATTTGTCTGAAAACGACAACACGAGACTTTTATTTTCACTTCAGTGGATTGCTTGGCGGCCAAACGTTTGGGACGTTAACACTCGTCAGGTAAGCAATATCATCTCAAGGTCAGATAAGTGTCACAAAGAGTTAAAATTAAGCTACAGTAGAGTCTCGGACAAACTACCTAATGTGGACTTAGATGGTGTCGAGTTTTACGAATGAACTTGCATAATATGCAAGTTTACTATGTCATGTTTACTAAACAAGGATGAATCACAATGCAGCATTGTATATCATAGGTACAGTTGTACTGTACGGTACAGTAACAGTAATATACGTAGAGTAAAATATATTTCGTGTTAATATAATGGTGTAGATACATACATGTTATATACAGAAATGCAGTACAATACTGTACATATAATATTGTATTTATTCGAATAACACGTTACTAAATTGGAAAACTAACAAAAACAGCACTTGTAAAAACACAACACGATTGTTCCACTCGAGTTACACAAACAAACTGAGAGGTTATACAGTTGAATGACCTTGGATTGTGATGCGTCTCCAACTGTGTGCATGTGCGCGTGTCGAGTTATCGAGTGTCGAGTTTCCGAAACTAAACTCCATTCACGGTAGGAATTACTCTCTGAAAGGTCTTTTTTCCTACCAATATCCTACTATATAATAGAGTTCAGGTAGGGAAGAAGGCCTTTCAGAAAACAATTCCTACGGTGAACAGACTTTACTGTATCCATTTTAAGCATTTATATTATCTGACAACTACGCTTGGTTGAATAATTAATTTGAAAATTGGCAATTTGCTGGGTTTTGTTATTTAACTCTCAACATCCACTCAGGGTAGTATGTGTGTGATTGGAGCTAAAAGTTCATTATTTTCGATATGTATGTATTGTATGTGTATAATATATTTATTTAAAAATTAAATATATACCTTTCGTCAATGATTTCCAAAAAAGTTTTAATATTTTTAATGAAAGTTTATAAATTTCAAATTTCAAAAATATTCAAATGGAAGGCTGCTATTTAAAAAAAAACAATTATTTCGACAATTTCGTGAGCACTACCAAATCAATTTTAGTTTTCTTTTATTAAAATAAGAGGATTGCCTTCAAATATTATTACAACAAAGTTAACACATTTTTGATGGTAGAGTTAGTCAACCTTGGTGGTCTTGGGATAAAGTACTCGCCTCAGGATCCGATGTTCGTGGGTTCAAACCCAGCTGGTGTCGATGGATTTTCCTTGAATGATAGAAAAAAATCCGTTGCACAGCTTACTTCGGAGCGGAAGGGAAGACGTTGAGCCCCATTTCGACTGTGGAATGTAGAATAACACTGAAAGGGATGTGAAAATATCTTTCCCTGCGAAATTGGTAGCCTCTTCATAGTCGCTCATAGAAAGTCTCGTGTGCTGATATAATCAGTCAATTCAGAAAGTGGACGCTAAAGACCACTACCTCAAATAAATAATAATAGTAATATTGATATATAATTGACGTAGTCTATGAATGTATGGCCACTATTGGGTTAATGTTCCCGATGGAATAAAAAAAAGTGGTAGAGGTTTCTAAATAAAGAGCCTTGATATGTAGATTTGCAAAGAAATCACAAAACATCTGAACTTACGCTGGGCTTATCAGCAAACTCAGTGACTTAGACAAGCAATAAAGGTGGCTTAGACGTTATCAACTTACTAACATTAATATTTCCATTTTTAATATTTTCTAATCGACTATATTATTCGTCGGTCGCTACAAATATTTAAAGAACACACTCCAAAAAAATTAATCAAATGCTACCTAAAGGTATTTTTTATATAAAAAAATATTGTCTCTGTGTGGTTTTAAAACAAACCTGCCCAAATAAATATCTCAGCTCACCCACCTTAAATGTCACGTCAGGCCCTCTGTCAAACGTATCTAGTCCTGCCCGTGACCATACAACCGCCGAGACCAGTGACCGATCGACCGTGAACTTCTTCAGCCCGCTCCAACGGAGTTGTTCCTCTCTTGGAGGCAATAGTTTGGTCCTCTCACGCTTGGGGCGGTTTGGGAGTGGAGGAGACGGAAGACACACTGACATAGTTAGCGGATCGCAGGCTTGGATGAAGATTAACGGGCAGAGCGATTAAACGAAGGCGTGGAGGAGAAAATAGGAAAGGGAAGGTTGTGTTGACAAGGGTACAGTGAAG
>CABFWB010004529.1:0-15116 GCA_902151455.1 Timema bartmani
TTAGAACCACCATAATGGGTCCACCATTTTGTTTTTTCAATTCTGACTTTTGATTCGCAATCAGAAACCTTTAAAACCCCCATGTACTAGATTTCATACAAATTGAATAATATTTTCATATTTTGACCAGCTTTTCGGAATTTGGTCCCACTGTGCAGCGGTGGGAAACGCTGCTTTAAACACATGCACTGGTGGTCATAAAATTTAATGCCTCTGGCTCTCAAAAAACTGGATTGATTTGAGGAAGAAGTAAAGATACGAATACTAACTAGATGCACATCTAAATTGTCCCTGTTGTTTACCCATGCTCACTCCATGCTGATTCAGGTGCACATTTGGTAAACTACCTTATCACTCCATTGCACTTAAATCATCTCTTAATAAATATGGTAGCTAAGTAATAAAAAAATGCAGGTTGTGTAGCACACGTTTAATTGTTTACATCTAGAGGACACTAGTTTGATACCAGGGGCGCTAGAGAATAAAATTTCTATTTGTAGATGGTGAATTACTAGGATTTAATTTGGTCATATTAGGTTATTTTAGAATAGGGTGGTTAACTAAGGTTAGGTTAGCTATTGTTCTCGGTAATATAAGATTGGTTATTCTATAAATTTCCTACGAAAAGGATGAAATATGACAGCAAAACTAATTTAGTTCATACTTTGCCAATACCACTCTGAAATTATATTGAATGCCTTTATTACACACATTTCCGTTAATATAATACACTTACTACTATAATTGCTAGTTGCCACCATCCATGATAGTGGGGCAGATTCAAACAATGTTGTCAACAACCATATAAGTGCTATAGCTAGATTAGTACGAGGGCACAAAGTCACTAGAGGGTCACCAAACGAAAAATTAAAAGTCGTTTGATATGTCACCAAACTAAAAATGTTTACATTAATCTGAACTGAATGTAAAATACATCAGTGGACTGAGGTGATACCCGGATCCGGAACTATGTCATTGTGATTTGTGAATGACAGATAGATAGTTTAGAGCTCTTCTGTAGACCGAAGCAATGCATTAATGTACGAAAGTTCAAAAATCAAAATTCTACAGCAATAAAATTTAAAATAATCAACATGAACATGACAGAAAATTAAGGAAAGTTTCCTGTCACCAGATTAGTCTCTAGGCGCCAATAAAAGAATAAATAAAAAAACTAATCGTTTCAGACCCGTAAAAGCCGCTAGGTCTAGTGACAATGTCACTAAATTGGCAACACTGGATTCAAACATAAAAGTTAAAGCGCCTTAAAGGTGGTGCATATATTCAAATATATAAGTTTTTCGTTTATCGCTCTCTATGTGATTTTTTATCTAAATATTTAAACATGGTGTGCTCTATGCATTGATCTCTATAATATATCTGGATGGACATCTGTGGTTGAAATTTTCGAGATGTCGTCTGCTTTCGGATATCTCTTTCTCTCTTACACCCATACAAGGCAATGTAGCATTTTAACACCGTTCATTAATTTGATTGAATATATTAGATACATCAATGTGTGAGTAGTTAAATTAAATAAATATGTTAGTAAAAGCTTTGACGAGCATATCAAAGCTCAAAACTGTTTAGTTTTTTCTCTAAACAAGTTGATGTAGCCTAATGTATACGATGATCTTTGAAGGAAGCTCGCTTGTAAGGCTTTATCTCGTACCAGAATCTTACCCGATAGTTGTGTTTAGTTAGGACAAAAGACCTTTCAGAAGGAAATTTCTACTTCCGTTCTAAATGGCCATTTATCCAACCAAAATATTATATATATGATAGTGTTCTGGTCCGAAATAAAGCCTTGCAGATTGGGGTTATGACTAAAATCAGGGTTTAGTAGATACCTTATTTCCTACAAGCCTATAACCTAAATTATCATTTGAACGTAAGACTTCTACACAAAGTATGTCATTCAAACAAATTTAATACAGTTTTTGGGTATCTTATTTCATTATAGTTATCGAACTTTCAACATAATACGGTTTCTGAAAGCAATATACAAGATATGAGCCAACTTAAAAAAAAATGGAAATATAATAATACTTTCTACAAGCCTATTACCTAAATGATAGGTTGAATGTATGGCAACCACACAAAGTTTGTCATTCAAACAAATGTAATCCAGTTTTAAGATACCTTATTCATTATATTGATAGAACTTTCAATACAATAGTCTATGGTTTCTTAAACCAATATACAAGTTTGTATGGTGCCCAAGTTAGTAACCAACTTTAAATATAAGTGTAGTCTTGGCAGACTGTAAACAACATTGAAAATAGCTACATATTTAAATATGTTAAAGATTTTATTCATGCTTGTACAGTATTACCTGTAAAACTGAATTGTATATCCTTTGATGTGAATATTTCTTCAGGAAAGTGTGATACAACACTTCACTATTTTCAAACAATAACACTTTTATTCATCAGAGACATGTTTTCGCATAAGAACATTGAAAGAAACCGTTAAATATTAAAGAATTCGACAGCAACCCTAAAAGCTAGATATTCTAAATAAAACAATCATAAAATGGTTCTTTCAACCTCTGGTTTGTTGGTGACTTTGAGGTCAGGTTTAGAATCCTGGCTGAGTGTACTGTTGATTTTCCACACTTCCTTTAAATTAATTTGTGTAATGGTTATATTTCCTATACATTCTGTCATTCTTACACACTACATTCATCACTACTACCCTATTAACGTAATTAAAATAGATGCGTGTACATTGAACGAATAGAAAGTTACGGTTAGAACAAAATTAAAGTAGTGAAAAGTCCGCTTTAGTCAGTTAAAATCAGACTTTTTAATTTTAAAATTGTTTGTTGTGAACAATTTTGACATTCAGAAGTCATGCTACACCTTTCCCACTTTGGGAGTAGTTTTAATAGATATACCCATATTTCACATATTGTATATTAAATATTTATGAACCCACTTCGGTGATCGCATGGTCTAAGGCACTACTCTCGCAGTAGACTGGGCTACCGACGACGGGGAGATTGTGATTCGAATCCCAGTCTATACTGATTATGGTTTCCCAATCTCCCTCCCCGTAAATGCTGGCACATTAGCTCTAATTAAACATTTCGCATTCCTAACGTGTTAGATTAGTTATTTCATTGCGTACAACCCTAAACGGTGAGTGAAACGCGGTGTCGTCATACAATTAATATATTTTAATTTAATCATGTCCTAAGATTACGAATTTTAAGCCCTCCCCAAAACAAAATTATCCCTACGTCAATGACTCAATTTAAAATAAATTCAGTGATATGAAAATGAATGAGCAAGGAGGGGAATCCTTTATCAGCTCCTTTAACTCCACAATTAATGTCAACAATTCCATACCAGATCATTTTATAATGGAAATCAAGTTGTCTCCAATGCAAACAATTTTAGTGGAAAATTAATATTTCAATCTCTGCCAAATTCGAAAATTTGCTAAGTTCGATTTGTTGTTATCAGGTAAATATTATAGTGGCTCGAGCTGATGAGAACTTTTTTTTTATCTTCAACGGATATTACTAATTATTTTTCCAGCCGCCTGGGACTCATGATGAGAAGGAGTTCTTCCATTAAAATAGAAATTATGTCGTTAAAATAGCGTACAAAATTTAAAAAAAAACTTTGTAAAGGCTGGGTGGGAATAAATCCTCAAAAATATCCCCTTTATTTGGATCAATTTATACTTGGGACAGACAAATCAACGCTATTTGTCCTTATTTTTATAACATTTTTAAACTGCTATTGACAGAAAAACATGAATACATATAAATAATTTAATATAATCACTGATATTTATATATCAAGCTACCACTTTGCAAACATATTCTGTAAATAGTTGACATTTTCCATAGGCGAGGTATGAGTTTCACGGTTAGTATGCAACACCGCGCCGCTAGGTAGCAGCACTCTAGTTCTTCACACTGTTTTATTACTATTTACTATATGACTGTCAAGCATTAGTATCATAATATGGTATTTTCTGTTAGTTAATTATCTTTTTCTTAGGTTGGCTAAAAACGTTTAATTTATTGTGGCTGTGAATCTTTTCTCTCCGCTGCTGAAAATAATGTAATATGGCTAGCAGTAGTACAGAGGAATTATGTGAGGAATCAAGTTGGGTACTCTATAAAGATAGAGAGGAATGGAAAGATGTTACACCTGTTCCTCAGGACGATGGACCAAATACTGTTGTATCCATACTATACACAGAAAAATGTGAGTTTGAAATCTCAGACTTTGGACAGTGATTGCAACTTAACCATTAATAATAGTTGTCATTATTAGTTTTCTGCGCATTTTGAACACACGGATTTTCTTGTATTGATTTCTTGTAATTTGAAGATGAAATAATACAAGAAATTTCTTAAATAATAGGTATTGTCAACACATTCGGCTATTAATAACTTGTTGCGACATGGAATCTTTTTATGCATTAGCAAAAGAAAATGATAGTTATAGTGGAAACTGAAAGTAGCAGTAGGTAGAGATCGGCTAAGTCTGATTTTTTTTATCTCTGTCAAATTAAAATAAATGTTTTCTAGCACCTATACAGGGGCCTACTCAACAAGATTCCAAAGTTTCCGATAGCAAAACTAACGCTATAAAAGAGTTCTAAATTGTTAAAAAAATCATTAAAAACTCACCTAATTGCTATTTTTAAGCATGGGTCCAATATAGACCTATAGTTGAAAATTTGTATTTATTCAAACGTGAAAAGTAAAGCAAAGCTCAGTAATTTTTGCTTACTCTCAAAGGAAAGGTTAGGTAAAGCTAGTTTTTTTTTAGTGAAAATATTATCACACATCAAAAGATTTCCTACGCAGTTGAAGTTTGATCCAAGGGCGGGATTCTGTAATATTGTTTCTTCTGTCAAATTAGATAAGTATATTTTCTAGCACCTATACATGCAAGATTCAGAAGTTTCCGAGTAAAACAAAACAAACTTGATAAAGAAAATATAAATTATTTTTAAAAAATCTTATAAAACTCCGATAATTAATATTTTTAAGCACGAGTCCTTTAGATAGGTAAGCTAATCGAAAATTTTATTTAAATTCACACGAAAGATTAGGTTAAGCTTGGTTGGATTTTTTTTAGTGAAAACATTAATATTAATATTTGAAAGATTTCCTACACAGTAAAGATGTTTGGCGATCTGCACATGCAAGACAACTAACTCCTTCATACCGGTCACACAACCCGCCAGGCTACCAATAATTAACTTAACAACATTTCATGGAGATTACAACAAATGGTTGAATTTCATGACACATTTCATTCACTTATACATTGTACCATTAGTGGTATACCAAAAATTCAGAAACTTAATTATTTTAAAGTGGTAAAGAGTGATGCAGCAAAGGTTATTCAATCTTTAGAAAGTTCAGATAACAATTATGAGATAGCTTAATTTTTATTAAAAGAGCCATTTGAAAACAAGAAGAGTTATTGTGGGTAAACACGTATAGGTTTTGAGATGCCGAGGGTAGTAGGAGAAGCGGCTCAATTTCTAAGGACACTCCCAGACACAACAAATAAACATCTTTGACAGCTTCTAAGCAATCGACAGAAACGAAACATGGGATACGCTACTGATACAAATAAATTAGATAACTCGACACACTGTGAATGGGAAACCACCATATCAGAGAACACACTACCGAAGATAGGCCTACATGTTGGATATTATAAGCTGTTCAATTCAACCTGCTACACAAACAAAACCCTTTATAAGCAAAGATTAGTCAGCAAATGTTTAAGACCATGCTCAATAAAAAAGGGGCTCAAGTCACATGATTTCATCTGCTTTAAGAAATTATTTAGAATGGTCTTCCTGCGAAAATTATTCAAAATTACATGCATCTAGAAGCTATTTGTAGGGGCGCTCACTGCTTCCCTAGATGGCCCTAGAAGCTATTTAGAATGCTCCTCACTTGATTTTTTTCCCTGACATATTCCTCTAGAAGCTATTTGAAACTTGTTCTTCTTTGTTACATTTTTGAAAATCGAATACATCTCTAATTTTGATTTTGATTTAAGGTCTTCTTTCAGCTTCATATTTGATCATATTAAAGGACTTGAAATATATACACAGTTCCACCACCACCACCGAATTAAATTGTCACAACATGGCACCAAAAGTATTTTAATGGTACACAAAAGTGAACATTTTTTAATTATTATAAGCTATCCAATCTACAAAACCTAATCTTACAGTCCACATATTTTTCATGAAATTTCAGAATTCTGAAATATCTAACATTAACCTAGACATACTGCATTGATGAACACCGCATTTTGATCCTCTATTATACTACCTGTATCTTGGTTCTTTTATATTCCTTCTCATAATATTTTAAGAAACAAATTCAGTTTATTTTACCTGTAACAATATTACGACTTAAACACATTTATTATTTTATTGACACATGAAGGGTTATGTTAAGTTAGGCAGTGATAGTTTTAATTGTAGATATGTTAAATATTGTGCACCAAAATCCTTTAGTGAGAGTTGTGAAATCTAATAAACCCTTTTAATTGAACATAAAAAGTTGTCTTTAAATTTCAGGACACCCTTGACAAATATTAAAGATCTGTTGATATGTGAAGAAAATTAAAACTTGTTTGTAAAGCAATATTTGATTTATTTTGACCAAAAATGTTTTACTATAAAAACTGCAAAGAAACTATTTTCTCCCGTTTTCTTAATTCCCACCTTAAATCATCCTGTTTTAAACAAGACATTGAGTTTCTACTTTTACTTACTACACATGACCTTAAGTGCATTTCCAAATTTAAGTCTTTTTTTTCAAATCTATTGAACAACTTTTATCAGCGCGCTTAGTCGTTATTTTGTATAACCTCTGAGAAATAAGTGTACCAATTGCACTTTTCTGCGTTCTTCACTCGTTTATAGTGAAATTAGGATCAGTTTAATAGATAGTTTTTTGTTTTGTTTTCAAACATCTTTGATTCTTTTTTTTTTATTATTATTTAAAACATGGTAAAATGGTTTCACTGGTCTTAATTACATTATTTTCTCGAGTGAAATGCAGAAAACTGCACCACAATGTGACACCTAGTTCAAGCTGTATTACCTACCTAAGCTAGCTGTTATCCATGATGTGAGATGGTATATCTAAGTTATCACACTTTTTACCAACCATTCTTACAAATTATATAGCTGGATTTTATATTTTATTTTTATATCTGGAATGGAAGTTACATATTTTTTAATTACCTATACCGTGATAACTGTGGCATTTTTCTTCAACATTTGACCTAGAAAGGCAAGGTTTAGTTGAATACTGTGATGACCCCTCACGTATAGTTTTTTTAAACTACCCTTACTTGTCAACGACTCAAAAAATCTAGCGTCTTGACCACTTTTCAATTTATTTATGTTCAAAGACATAGGCCTATAAAGGATGAATAATCCCATCGGTGCCTGGTTCCACAAAGTTTAACTACAATATACATTCTTTCAAACATACAAAGGTATTAACTGTTTTTTTGTTGCAGTTAAGGACGTGTATGACTATTTTCGAGCAGTGTTAAAGTCAAATGAGAAGTCTGAACGTGCCCTTGAGTTGACTAAGGATGCCTTGGACTTGAATCCTGCAAATTATACTGTTTGGCAGTACAGGTATGCTATTTTTTGACATCTCCACACCACCATCCCCCTTTTTAAAAAAATATATATACGCGGTGTGGCTACTAAATAACCTGATTAATTTTTTTGCCACCCACCTGAGATCACGGCAACAACCGACAGGGTCACATATTGATCTATGTTCCCTCTACCTTCCAAATTTCAAGGTCATGCGACCGACAGTTCAGCCATAGACTTTGTTCGAAGTGGACTGTGTACCTGAGCTTCATTGGAATTATGCTGAGTGTAAAAGGTGAGCTGTGTGTCAGCGTGAAGTTTCTTGTAAAACTTGGGAAATCTGCTACAGAAATGTAAAATTTGTTAAAGGAAGTTTATGGTGATCAGTGTTCATCTCTTACTCAAGTGTTAGATTGGTTTAAAAAATTTAAGGAGGGGAGGAAAGAGATCGAAGACAATCTGCACCCCGGTCATCCTTGCACATCATAAACAGATGTTAATATTGAAAGAGTGAGTGAAATTGATCAAAAAAATCGACGCCTGAGCATCCGAGCAATTGCTGACTTAGTTAATATTGATAAGGAAACTGTTCTACAAATTTTACTTGAAAATTTACACATGAAAAAAGTTTGCTCTAAAATGGTGCCAAAACTGCTCACTCCTTAGCAAAAGAAAACTCGAACATTTGTGATGATATCCTTCATAACATCGAAAATTATCCATACTTTTTAGAAAATGTGATAACTTATGACGAATCGTGGTTTTTTTCAGTTCGACCTTGAAACTAAGCGCCAATCCATGCATTGGAAGAGTACCAGTTCACAGAGACAAAAGAAAGCACGGATGAGCAAGTTCAAATTCAAAGCAATGATGATAGTTTTTTTTTTACATCCGAGGGATTGTTCACATTGATTGGGTACCTGAAGGTCAGACTGTTAATCAGGTTTACTATAAGTAGGTTTTGACAACCCTTCGTGAACGCTTCAGAAGAAGAAGACCTGAAATGCGGAAGAACGGCTCGTGGATTCTTCATCAGGACAACTCACCAGCACATAAAGCGCTGTCTATCCAGAGGTTTTTGGCGAAGCACAAGATTCCCGTGTTGGAACATCCACCATACTCACCTGATCTAGCCCCGTGTGACTCTTTTCTGTACCCGAAGATCAAGTCTGCACTAAAAGGAACCCGTTTCGAGTCTGTTGATGCTGTGAAGGGAAAAGCGACAAAGCTCATGAACAGCCTCTCAGAAAAGGACCTGAAACATTGCTTCCAACAGTGGAAGATTCGTATGGGGAGGTGTAGGGTTCGGGGAGGGGACTACATTGAAGGTGATAACATGTTCATTGAGTAATTTTGTTTAAACTATTTTTTAAAGCATCATTCCGGTTATTTAATAGCCAAACCTCGTAAATAACCGGTTTTGGTGGTTGAATGGTCCAAAGTGTCATTCTTGTAATAGACTTGGACTGCTGATGTTGGAAAGATCTGTGTTTGAATCCTGGGCTGGTGTACTAAGGATTTTTTTTTTCCTTAAATGGTTTTCCACTCTCCCTCCGACCTCCACACAAATGTGGTTACACTTCCTATGAATTCAATTTTCCTCATCCCTGATAGAGTTGTGTAATTAATGCATGTACTATGTGTACAAACGGAAATGGTATTAAGATGCAGAGCTAACTATTTATATATATATTTAAAATAAAAAGTAAGACAAAGTACAAACTCAAGGTAAGTTTCGATAGAGCCTTATAAAACACTCAAATATTGTCTTCTGTATAGACTACCACATCGAGCATGTAGCAGTTGAACCGAAGCTCACTCCGCCAAGTGATGATAAGGAGAACTATCATGGTCTCATGACAGACAGCTGATCTGAACATACCGCCCACCTTAATTAGGCTAATTAAACAAAACAAGAAATAAACAAAATGTAGTCTTCTCTAAACATTTGAATTAATTGTCTGAAACTGGAAGCACACATAATTTTCTCACTGGTAGAGACCTTATTTTGGTGCTAGACTAGATATACAGGTCTCAAGGCTCGTTTTGTGACGTCACAGTAAGCGCTCAGTCAGCCGCTACCAACTGCATGGCAGTATATGGTGCTCCTGTGTTCTGGTCACACATTTCCACCACACAGTCCACCAAGCTAGGAGCCAACTGGCTAGACCTTGTTCCAACTGTGCTGGTTTTGGCCCTGACCAGTCTCTTGTCTCTCGTCTGCACCTGATCTGAATTCCGCTGGATTTCAACCCAATCTACACCAGGTTACTCAGATCCTGGGGTACACCACTTGGCGGTGAGATCAGGATTGAGTTGGAGAGGCTTTACTAACTCGTCAAATTTAAATTACCGTTTTTTAAACTAGGATAGATAATATATTTACAAACCTCACACTTTAAGAATAGGCCTATATGCATAAATAAGGTAATAATGTGGGTGTGCAGTGTCTTGCTATTCAGTCAAGCTATCTGCATATTTACACTAATGGTATGTTGTGACTAGGAAGGTAAAATTTTGAGGAAATGTTGCCATATTTGTGTGGAGGCAAGGCCACACTAGATATACAGGCCATTGCGTTCCCGGTTGCAAAAGCAAATACAATTTCAAACCTCCACGAGTATCAGGATTTCAATTTCCTCATGACATTGTTTTAAAACAAAAATGGCTCTCAGCTATTCACCGGGCGGATTTTGTACAAAGCAAACAGTCCGTGGTGTGTATAAAACATTTTGATGAACGTTTTGTTATCTGAGAAAACTCTGTAAAGAGATTCGATGGATCAATTTTGACAGTGAAACGAGACCATTTAAAATTTTTTAAATGTGATTTCCCCGATATATTTTGAGAACGTTTCGGTTTATTTGTCTAAAAAACTTCCTGTGCTCAGGAAAGACCCAAATATAAGGCAAGAAGAATTTGAAAAACATAATGAAGAGTTTTTATTTATATATATATATATATATATATATAGGTGGATATATTTGCAATAACATTTTGAAAAAGTGTGTATGCCATGGTTGCCATGAGTGCTTTCTTTTAAGTGAAAATATACGTTCAGAAGTTCTTTTACGACAAGAAAATTGTTACTTTGATGTTATTGACCAAGCGTCCCTCAAGTATCTTTTTGACTTTGTCACTAAGATTTTAGTTTCTGGATTTAAAGTTTTTAATTTAGTAATTGGTGAGAGATATGAGGCATTATTTTTAACTCGCAAATCCCATAGAAAATTTTAGATTAAACTAGTAATGGATGCTTTAGAAAATTTAAATGTTGAGTCCTGTAAAACTTGTGGAACAAGCTATGAAAATGTATCTTAACACAAGAAACAACACAATAAAAAAAAAGTTAAATCATTACATATTAATTCTAAATCAAGCCGTAGAGTAAAGAAATGTGTGGCCAGAACACAGGAGCATCGTATACTGCCATGCAGTTGGTAGCGGCTGGCTGAGCGCTTACTGTGACGTCACAAAACGAGCCTTGAGGCCTGTATATCTAGTGTGGCTTTGGTGGAGGTCAGGTGGGAAACCATATGAGAAAAAAATTCCTCAGTAGACATAAATAAGTGATTGTGTTATCCAGAGTGTCTATAGAGAATATATATATAAAAATACTATGGACTCTTTCACATTGACATTATGGTAATTCACTATTTCTAGTTTTTAGCTGTTGAAATTTTATTTAACATCATCGGTCAAAAGTGTCAGCTGCACGACTCATTCCAAGGTGTTAAATCTATAAAAATAGATCCAATAACTTTTAAAACAATCAAAAAGGTTTTTTAACATTTTTCTTTTATAGAAACATTGCTAGCCATTTATTTTTATCCTAGAATTTATAACTTTAAGAATTAATATACAGATCGATTAATAATCTGCATACAATAGTAATTTTATTCAAACATTTTCAGGAGGGAGATACTGAAACATCTTGATAAAGATTTGTATGAAGAATTAAATTATGTTAAGCAGATAGCAGAGGATAACCCAAAAAATTACCAAGTCTGGTAAGTATATTACTTGGGAGTTACTGATTTTTGAATTGGCTTGAAGCGCTCTCTCAATGAAGAGTCATTAGGGAAGTCGACCACAGGTTCAGAGGCCCTTGGTTCAATCCAAGGTCTTTCTGGACAAATTAAGTATTATATATATGTATATGAGTTGGAGTAGAATCCACTCTTTTATGAATCTGAATCTCCAATTGGAATCCTGAATCTCGTAAAAAAAATTATGAACATAAGAGGGATTAAAAATATAATAGAAAATACAAATGGTAACTAAATTTAAACATAGGCCTACTTTCTTTTAATCCATTCATTACAAAATTTATACATTCAGTTTAGTGTTAAATTACTAATCTGGAGCCTGGTTGTTAAGTTAAGTTCATCCTATTATTATAATTGGTTCTGACCCACCACTAAGCAGTATTACAGCTTTTAAACAAATTTTACATGAAAAATAGATTTTTTTTAAGGATGTAAGTCTCAAACTCAAAATTTTCTCGAGCCCTCAATTCTCGAATATCCTTATGGATTCGACAGCCAATTCCTAATACAACACAAATGCTTTCTTTTAGTATCAAGGATTTGTGTCTAGTAACCTAAATCGGTTACTATCCGTTTGGATTATACTCTTGTACTGATTAAAAAAATTTTTGCACTGATAACCATTGTCTGAAAAGTATGCATTATATAGTGTGAAGCAGTTCTTTATTTTAAAAAAATATCCCAATAAAGTTAGTGTTTAAGTAATCAATTCTATATTATTATGAATAGTTATTTAAATTCAAAAATTTATATAATATACTTAAACTTTGGGCATTTTTAATGTTAACGATTTAAAGAAAATGTTTACATCTCCTTTTTTTTTTACTAAAGTCAGTTTAAATTCGTTGAATATAAATTATCAAGGAATATAAGCTCAACCTCCTAGGTCACTGTAAAGCACACGCTAGCGTGCACCCATTTCATCCAACCTCATTGAGTTCATATTTCCTAGGCACCACCGGGGAGTGATAGTCAATTGGCTCCAAGAGCCCTCCCAAGAGCTGCAGGTGACTCGAATGAGTCTGAACCAAGATGCTAAGAACTATCACGCTTGGCAGCACCGCCAGTGGGTACTTCGTAAGTTCAAGTTAGTAGATAAATAACATTTTTATATAGAATGTTTATACACTTGTAAAACCTGGAATTTTCAGGGAATTTCTTTTTTGTATGGAAAGTCGGGGAATTCTTGAGGAATTTTGGGGCTACTCAGAGAAATATTTGAATTTCCATAAAAAAATTTTTAAACATAATAAAATTGCTTACCTTACTTATATTGTTGCAAATAAATATTATAAAACATAAATATATTTTTCTCCACATATTACCTTATTTAGATAAAAACATGAACTTTAAGCAATATGAACAATTTGGCACATGCACAATTGAAAATGCATGGTGTTTGAAACATACAGAGACAGATTCATAAATTCAAGCAGGTTATGGTTTACTGAGGCATGAATGTGGAGGAAGCATGTGTTGCATATGAAGAATATTGTCATTTTAAAATATTAATTAAACTATGTTAAAATATTTGTAGTATAATTTTACTATGCAAAAGTTAATTAACCAACATTAACTAAATTTGTATTCAAATTTTATATCTGGCTTCTGTTAAAAAAGAGGTTTATGAATTTGTATAGATGACCAAATTAAAAAACTGTAAAACTTGGCTAACAAATATTTTTTTCTAAATGATTACACCCTAGCAAAGAGCAATTGAAAATAATTAAAATATAAAAAAAAGAATACACTTTAATACATATGTATATATATATTTTCTAATTGTTATAGAAAGCTAGTTTCAAATTTTGTTAGTGATTTTTATGACCGATTACAAAACAGATTATGAATTTTCTTAAATTCTTAATACCTTATATTTTTATTAAATTAATTTCCTAGATTTGAATGCATTTTAGAGATAAAAATTGATTAAGATAATAAAAATGAAAAAACTGAAAATTGCCCAGAATAACCTGGAATTCTCAGGGAATTTTTTTTTCTGAGATTGAGTAGCAATCGAAAATCTATCTACCTGCTCTGTTATAGGAAAAGTTTTATCATATGGCAGCTAGAAAAGTTACTATCTACCTTCACATGTACATATGTCGTCGAGTCATGTGACCTTCAGCTGTTACTTTTGATAGATCTATAAAATGTCACTAATAACACAACAATATCATTGTTGGCAGTAAAAGATGTGTTGTATTGTATTTTATAAAAGTTTCTCTCTACCAGAATCCTACTGTACATATCTCTGCTTGGTTATGCTATTGTCGAAGTGTTAAGCTGATAGTCTTAAAGGGTTCTTTAATTGCCAACATGAAACACCATTTTGTTTAACATAATTTGTTATTTACACACAGCATAAATATTTTGTCACAATATTGTGTGCTTTTTTAATTTGAAGTTTTCTAAAAATTGCTGTGACTCACACTTTAAGGATTAAGCTATCACATGAATAAATATCAAAAGGTGTAACATAAAGCGATTAAGATTATTAAATCATGTACTAAAAGATTTCCTTTGTAATGTAATAAATAGTTTATTTTTCGATATTAACATTTTAATTCAACTAAAAGAATCATGGAAAAATATATTTTTGAATAATCTAAAAACTATTTTAGTTTCTTTTTAAATCTTTGAAAATTGATAGAAAACCACAGAGAAAGCTCAGTTTCCCTGGATCCAAATAATCTTTCCAAATTTGGTCTTTCTAATTTTTCATGCAAAATATTGACTTTGACTTAGCAAATAATTTATTCTAAAATTTTGAGCAGTATTGATAACTCTATAAGGAAAAGGTCTTCTCTCTTGGTCCTTTGTTTTCCGTTTACACGTTTCTATCTAATTGTCCTGTCATTCTTAACCAATTTTCTTTTTCTCGCTTTTGTATTTTTTTTTTGTTTCCTCTTTTAAGAAACTGTATTGCACGTTTCACACTCCCTCCTGATGAATTCCGATAAAATGAAACCTAGATCGAGGGACGGCGGTAATAATCAATTTTCTTCAAGAGGCAGCCATTACTTATTTGTCTAATGGCAGTAACGTAAAGTGTGAACTGTGTTCTTCTTTTCATTGTAAAAGCCATATTGTCTTTGTTCCCTTTTATATGTTTGTATCCATCTTTCATTTACCTTCTTCCAAATAAAACAAAATGACTCTAGTATTGGTAACCCTCCCTGTGTTTGTTTCAGTTTGTTTGACAACGAGTTGGCATATGTAGACACCTTGTTAGAGGAAGATATCCGTAACAATTCTGCATGGAACCATCGCTACTTTGTTATCAACAACACCACTGGTTTCACCAAGGACATACTTGAGAGAGAGATTGCCTACAGCTTGGATAAGATCAAGAAGGTCACATGTAATGAGAGTTCTTGGAACTACCTTCGAGGGTAAGGCAATAACTTTAACTTCTTACAACTTTTTTTTTTTTTTTTTTTTTTT
>CABFWB010004529.1:15642-43149 GCA_902151455.1 Timema bartmani
AACACTATAAAACACACAAACACATTTTTAAGGACAAGCTTTCACTGTCACAGACAGCTTCATCAGGCCATATCTTCAAGGAGCCCCCAAAAGTAACCTATAAACAACCAGCCAATCTACGCAACTTACTTGTAAAACCAAAACTGCCGGACCCCACTATTCAACCCGAACCCAAACAAATATCAAGTTCATTTCCCTGCAACCGCACCCCCTGAAAAACCTGCACCATACATAAACCAACAAATTTATTCTCCAGCAACATAACTAAAATAAATTACCCTATAGAAGGCTACCATACTTGTGATTCTGAAAACCTCATCTACCAACTGTAATGCAACCAGTGCCAAGCACCATACATTGGTCTCACAACAGAAACACTAAGAAGGAGAATGAATGGTCATCGACATGACACAAAAATGAAAAATAAAGATAAGCCTGTAGCAGCACATGCCGAAACCCATAATCTGGACTTTAATCACTGTTACACAACCAAGGTGGTTAAATCCCTGAACAAAGAAATATGCAACCCTTCACAACTAAGGATATGGGAACTGGCCCATCAATATATCATCAAATCCAGACAAGCCCCTAACCTCAACCTCAACCTCAGATAATTCCTCTCCTTCCTACCAGCACACTTATTATTACATTCAATGTCACAACAATAATAATACAGTATATAACACAATTTTTAATTTTTAGTTTTTTTATCTATCTAGTTACTCATAGTGCTACCATCTATACAGTGATATCATAACTGAAAAACAGTCAGCTGTGGACAGTCAGCCTTGCAGTTCAACCAAGCATCAGTCTACTCTCTTGGCCTGATGAAGCTGTCTGTGACAGTGAAAGCTTGTCCTTAAAAATGTGTTTGTGTGTTTTATAGTGTTCTACTCCAGTATCACCAAGGTAAGTGTGCTGGCTATCCCTCCTAATTTAAACCATGATTTAGCCTAGTGCTCTATTCCAATTAAAATTATTACTTTTGTAATTGAAAAGAAAACCCCCCAAATATTGATGATTTTCTAAATAGTTGATCGGCCCAACCATATTTTTTGTGTGTAGATATTTGTTATTTATGTAGCCTAAATATTTGTCATATTGTGATTTTTTTATTATTACTATTGAAAAGCAGTTGTTCTGTTATCATTTGGTCGATACGGTATTTAATTTTTTAGAAATTGCTGATTACCATTGAAAGAAAATATTCTACCTGAAAATGTATGAGCTATTTTTATTTTACGAGACTAAAATGTATTTTTTCCTTTTAAAGTTAATTAAAATATATCTTTAGCGTTTATATGAATGCTCCTACCATAAATATTCCTAATAGTAGAATCATACTCAACAAAGTTAAAAATGACAAACCTGGAGACCGGACCAGGTACCTAACCAACTTTCATGTCCAGGTTTCAGTTGATTGAACATTTTTTAATTTAATTTGAAAATAAAGATACAATTTTAAACTTCTTTCAATTTATTGTTCTCGTTTGTCTTATATTTTACACTTTTTTCCATCTAAATATTTGCAAATTTTTTAAAATCCTCTTCCAATGTTTAGTTATTTTTTCTACTTATTATGTAATTATTTAACACGTTTCTTATTTATTTCCAGAGTTAACCATTACCTCTTTAATGGGATGTTTCATTGTGGCCATTTTCAATCATTCCTGAAATGTTTGATAAATAATGAAATAATAAAAAATTGACTGCACAAGATTGTTTTGAATGATGTTACCTATAATTAAATGGCCACAAAACGCTTCACTTGAAAGAAAATGCTAATTATCAATTGACACTAAGAAAATAGTTTATCTCTGTAATATATCTTCTTATTTTAAATACTGAGATATTATATTCCAATATATTATAAACAGCGTTATATTATACAAATGTGCATTGTCAGTTCTTAAAATTGGTTTCAAATTTAATATTATTTGTAATATAATTAATTGATAAAATTGTGCTCATCTTCTGACGTGCACCCTTATAACCCTTAACATGAATGTACTTCTAATTTTCATTAGCGCTAGCTATCCTTTTATACTTTAGGTGAGTTGTTTTATTGAGTTTTATTGGTTACTGTTTCTCTATCTCTACAGATTGCTAATCCATCATGAGAAAGGGCTAAGAAGGAATGAAAGAGTAATAGAGTTTTGCGAGGAGCTTTACACATCAGGTATTAGATCCCCTTATCTCCTGGGATTCCTAGTCGATATATATGGAAGCATGGAGAAAGGGGGTGGAGATAAACCACATACATTCCAGAAGGCATTGGAGGTGAGTGTGAATTTAGAAGAATATAATAATTCTATCGAGTTTCAGAAAAGATATGAAGTAAGACTTGAGTTGTTACATCTATAAAAAGGTATTACTTTGGTGTGTTAGCAGTACTCAAGATTGCTTGGGAGATTCAAAGTTTGATTAGTTTTTTTTACTAGGGATCTGCGAGCTTGGGTTTTTTCATTTGAGTCGAGTATTTCTAAAAGCTCCCGAGTTCGAGTATATTCATAATTTTAAAATGTTAAAGTATATTAAAACACATGTTCTTAAAATATGAATGATACTAATTTTTTATAAAGAGTAAATACTTTTGAAAAAAAAAAATTAAACAATCGAAATATCGGTTTTTAAATTAGAAATAACACTTATAAAACTCATTTTAAAAATAAGAACAACACTCAAATAAAGATCTAATAAAAAATAATTATAATGGTTTTCACACTCATGTTTTTAAAGACATTAAAACTACACTAACAATTATAAAAAAAAGTTAGTACAATTAATAGTTGCCTGAATGCCTGGAAATGTATAGTAAAACCGTGTAGAAACACTATACACTAACTAATGTAAAGTAATTGATAGTGAAGGAAGCCAACCTGAAAGGATAGTTAGGTTAGGCCTAGATAGAAAAACACACTTATCTCTTCATGTCTTCTTAAACATTTACACTTCCCACTTCTTCAAACTTCCACAGTTGCACGGTGTTTTTAATTTGGGGGAATATTACTTTTCATTAATGTCACTTCATATGAAAAATAAATATTTCCGAAAATTCAAAACGATGTGCAACCGTGGAAGTTTGAAGAAGTGGGAAATGTAAAAGTGTAATAAGAAATAGAGCATTGTGTTTGTTTATATCTAGGCCTAGCCTAACTATTCTTTAAGGTTGGCTTCCTTCATTATCAGTTTACATAATTGTAGAGTGTTTCTACACTGTCTTGATAAAAAGTTAATAAAATTGACGTTTAAATAAGCTAATATTTCACCAAAATATGCTTCAGTAACTTAATTTACCCTATAAAAAAAAGTAAGAATCATAAACAATTAGAAATTTGAGGTGTTTCTTATTTCATTTATTATTCCTTAGTGTAATCGTGCATGGTCACGTCTTCTGTTCCATTTCCATTCCTCTATGCGCAGTTTCACATGCACATTGTACAAGGCTCTCGCTAGACATTATCTTACTGAGAAATTGACTTCAATTCAATTTTTAATGCTTATAAAAGTTGATGCTGATACTTTAAAATTATTAAAAATAATATGACTAAAATAAAATTTTTAGCAAACAATATTAAATAGTAAATACTTTCTTAATTTGAGTGTGGTAAGTTTGGTAAAATATGTATTGTAATAAATAAGATCAACATATATTTTAAACAGGTTAACCAAGATAATTCTATAACTAAATAGTTACTAAACTCGAGCTAGTTTTGTAGATAAACGTATTAATTAATACGAGATTTAAATATCTTAAGTTTTAAATGTTTAATATTATACAATATTCTTGATATTACATTTTTAATCTAACATAAATTATTATTTTAGAAAGGGACCAGGTAAAAATAGTAAAAAGAATCATTCAATTATTTAGTAATCTTCTTAGCTATTTTTGTTTTCATTGCTTTGTCATGGCAACACAAGTAAAAAACTTCAATCAAGTATAATTCAAAATGGACGACAATATTGAATAAATTTACTGGTCGAAAGTGGTTTTAAAGCTCTATTACTTTATTAATGGGAAAATTGAAATTAATTTTTAACAATTTGTCAAGCAACCAAATGATTTATAAGTGGAAATGCTGATATTATCTCAATTAAATAGACTATGCTTACTATTGCATTTTAAAAATTGATTATTAAGTACATCAAGTGGAAGCTTGAAAATGTCGAGCTTACAAATTGATCTTGATCTCGAGCTCGGCTCAAAGCTCAGAATATGGGTACTCGCAGAGCTCTATTTTTTACTTTGAAATATGAAATTTCTTCAAATCCGAATCTTGAATATCCTTAAGATGGAGTGCTAGTGAGCGTGAGTTTAGGGCAGTATTTTCGAAGTTTTATAGCATAAACATTTATTTGGCCAAAATAAATCAAATATTTCTTCTATAGAATCATAGAGTTTAGTTTTCCGCACATGCTAATCTCAACAGTTCTTTAATATCTGTCAAGGGTGTCCTGGAATTTAGTGACAACTTTTTCTCTGCATTTAAAAAGTTTGTCACCAAATGCCGCTATGCTCATGATAGATATTCAAGAACTCTTGAGATTAGCATGTGCAGAAAGCTAAACTCTATGTTTCTATAGAAGAAATATTTGATTTATTTTGGCCAAAAAATGTTTATGCTATAAAAACTGCAAAATTAATGCACTAAACTGGTGCTCACTAGCACCCCACCTTAAGAGTTCTTGGATCCAAAGATTTTAAGAGCCTCTTTCTTAATATAGCTGTTTTTAATCGGCTAATTTCAAGTTTTAGCAATGCTTAAACTGCTATAGTAACTTGTCCATTCACCAATACTATAACTTGGCATATTTTTTAAATTTTATTAATACCTGACTTTTTAAGTCATATTTCAACTTAACTGTTAATTAGTTTTTAGAAATTATATATAATATAACCATTAACCAATCAATATTATTTAGGTAGGTATATCTTCCCTGAGGTATGCACTGTTTTAAAAGGCACATTAAATCTTTATTTGTCAGATTTGTGATGCCCTGGCCAAAGAACATGATACAATTCGCCGTGAGTATTGGAACTTTATTGCCTGCAATATTGCTCAGCAAATGAACACCAGCAATGGAGAAGAATTCCTCGGAGCGTCTAGACCAAGTGAACTGGTCATGGAAACTTCTTAATCACAATTATCGTCCATTTTGTTTAAGTTTAAAGAGGTCATACTATTTTGTGTGAAGATTTTTACTGGTTAATTTAGCAATAGTAAAGTATTTTTATTTACATGTTGTGTTTTTTAACAAGAGTGTTTTTGTACCTTAAAAAAATATAAATTTGATTATTTACATTTTATTGTTACCAGAGTTTAAAAAAATATATGTATGTGGGAAGCTCAGATCCAAGTTTAAAAGCCTCTAGTTGAAATCACAATTTTATGTGTTCCTCATTATAATTTATTATAGATCATATCTAAGCGAGAGAACCGATTTTATTAGTTTCAACAAAAATATGCCAAGAAATTTGTTATGTGTTTTATGCTAATTTCCTAAAATAAAAAATTTTACTTGATTTAGTTTTAATTTTTTCAAATAAAAGCGTACATTTTTAAAGATTAAAGGATTCAAATTTGGATTAAAGATTCAAGAGAAAATATTATATTCTGATTCAAGAAAATTTGAATTCTAAACATCTATACTTTTTAAATATTTCCCAGAACTTAACCCGAATATAATCCATTAGAAACAGCTCATTTCTTTAATCATAATTCAACTGCTTTTTTTTTACCATGTACAAATTAAATATTTGTTTCCAAAAGGATTTCAACATGATTATCAAAGAGGTAGACGGATTATGTCAGAGATTCAAGAACATACTAAGTTCAGAGATAAATCATTCTCTTAGCCGCCTGCTACTGACTGAAATAAGACACAGTGTTAGTCTTAAAAGACCAGGCAAGGTTTTAGAAAATAAATTTTGGGTGGGCCTTCATTAGAAATTTATTAATCTATATGTTTTCTTTCTTTATTATATTTGATATATTTTGTGATTATCTTTTAATAAAAACAGACTTTCGGTCTGGAAGTCTATTTGAATAAAATACTCACTCCAACCGGAATTGTGGACATCACCCTTTCTGAGATGCGAATTATTATATAACTGGGTCAGAATGTGTCGTGAGGGAACAACTTTTTTCACGTTTTATTGCTATTACAGCCAAGTTGAGAAAGCGCTGTCCAGTCATACTTGAACGTAAATACGTTTTAATAAGCTTCATAGTTGAGGAGCTGTGTTCTACAGAGGCTGTACTTACAGGAATTACTAGGATCTGTACAAGAATCGGTTTCAAATCTTGGAATGCTACGTCCATCTTATTCATTTCAAAGTAGAGTTGTCTTGTGCTTAGACAATTTAAAAACATTGCCCTAGCGAAATTGGATTGTTTTTGATTACCATTATAACTTGACTATTTTTATTGTACAATTTTGCAAAGTTCGACAATATTTCAGGATTCATGAAAATGTCTGATAAGGGATTACATGTGGAAACGGCAAGGGTTAATTCGGTATGTTGTGTAAATCTTCATTCTATTTCTTTTGAGATGAGATCAATTATTTCATAATACACCCTTATTAATCTGCATTTAATCAATTTATCTGGCTCATTTACTTTACCTCTTCCAATAGATTCTGTCACAAAATAGTCACTTAGGCAAACGGGCTGGTTTTGTTTCCTAGAACTGCTTATGTTTTGCATATCCCCCCGTTGACTTTCTACACTAGGTACAGTGGCGGATTTACCAACAGGCTGAGTAGGCTGGAGCCTAGGGCGGCAAATTTGGGGCCAAAATTTTTTTTTCTCTTACAGAAGTTAAAAAGATTCATATTTATATACCTAAATGTTATTAGGTCCACACAAACAATTCAACATGTAATATGTTTCACCACTTAGATACATTTTTCTACAATTTGCATAGTCGCGTTTGGTTGCGGCGCGGGAACGACTGACATAACCATTCGCTAAGTGTGTATGGCCGAACCTGACTGCACGAGCGCAGCGTGTACATTTTCAATGTCACCTTTCTTCTGAAAGAATTTTGGTAAAACCAGATTCTGGATCATTGGAAAGTCTATCTTCGTCCCTGCGAAAACAGAATTTGCAAAACGTTTATCCAAACTTGGATATAGCAGTTCGCATGGCTCTATGTACACCAGCGACAAAATTGTTCGGGTGAGAGAAGCTTTTCTTACTTAAAATGGGTGAAAAATTATCTAAGATCTACCTTAAGCCAAAAAAAGCTGAACGCCTTAGCTCTTTTGTGCATAAAGTCTGAACTAATGAGCTAGATTTCATACGCCGATATAATTGATGATTTTGCGAATAGAAAATCACGCAAAAAGGCATTGTAAGAATTTCATCGTCATCATCAGCCGGATTGATACCAGATAATTGAATATATTGTTTTTAAACTGTAAGTAAGCGCAATAAAAATTATTTAATTACGTTTACCGAATGTACATTATTGTGTAAGTAGTATTAAGGTATACCTTACCCCGCTTTATTAGTAGTACATGATTGAGCTTTTATTAGCTCAGAAATATATCAAAAACTATTGCTTGTGCAATCTTAACAAAATCGTTGGATTGTAAAAATAATCTAGGAACTGACACATTGTAGAGGTCGGTAGGGGCGGCAAAATTTGAATAGCCTACTGGCGGCAAATGTGTAAATCCACCACTGACTAGATGCTTGAATACCAGATGTCTTAGCGATAGTCGGGGCTTCACTATAAAATTTATTATATTTCTTTTCATTTCACAAAACAGCGATTTATTCCTTAGTTGATACAATTAGCTTGATGCATTTTCCTAAATCTAACTTTGGAGACTGTAGATATTGTGACAGTGAATTGACAGTACATAAAATATCAAGACACACTAGCAATAGAACCTCATAATAAACCAATTGCTTATGTAAGCCTCTGGCTTCAGCAGTTTCTTTCTTTTTCGCACTATTAGAGCACTGTTCCTGAACTTTGACAACACAATTAAAACGGGTATTAAAGAAATGGATATATATATATAGATACCCATATTGTATCACTATTTTGCGGCACATTGTTTGTCCAATCTAGATGAAGTTTGTGTTTTCAAGAACACATCATGCCGCAATGTTAATTTAGACTGAAAAGCATAAATATCCTCTTAATGCTAAGGCCACATGAACGATTTTTCCTGCTACGTTTGAGCTGTTTTTGTCACAGGAAAAATGGAAACCAAGAGTTTCAATTGTGGTATGTTAGATAAGCGATAAATATTGCATGACAAGAGGTACGTCATATTAGGCTTCAAGGTAATGTCGTGTTGTAATGCACCAGGGTCACAATCAACTAATAGAAACAGACACTCAACCTTATGGGGGTTTAGCTGCATTTTTTTTGCCGGCTTGAGTCCTTCAACACTGGGCTTCGCTACTGTCAGTGCTGGGTGATAATAGATCTGAACCTAGCGATCCTAGTGTTGAAGAATTCAAGCTGGCAAAAGGAGCACAACCATTTTATCCTGGAGGCTAAGGGTCTGGGTATATTATTTGTCTGTGGCCGGGGCCCATTTTTCAAGCGACATAACTTGCCTCTTTACCTGCCACATGTGCGACAAAAACAAAGGGATGCTCCTCCACCAGGGTTGTGCCTCCAATTGTCATTAAAATATAACCCAAAGCCACGTTTACTTTGTGATAAGCGTTATATTTTTATTGTTAATTATAATATTCAACATTCAAAATGAGTGACAATGTCATCGATTTGATTGAAAGGGAAGCAATTATTATATGCATTGAAATATTCCCGTCGACGGACTACTACAATCAATAATGTTAGAGCCATGGGCGCCCATAAATGGGCAATAAGGGGTCTCTGGCCCCCTTATCACTCTGCAATATTTACTCTTTTTTTTGGGGGGGGGTTTGAATTTTTATGAAAAAGTAAAATTGTATGTTTGTGATTTGGCTGCAATTTGCTATCAACAACTTTGAATCATCAATGTCTGACTTACCAGAGATAAAAATGATAAAATATAGATTTCATCCCATTCCGTCTTCAACAGCTTTCTTTTCATTTTGTTCTGTTCAATAATTTAAATGTTACTTTTCATTTACGCTAATAAACCTTTTCTTCTTTTATAAACAGCTACAAAAACAGGAAATGTTTGTGGCGCGGGAAAGAAAGATTTACTGCGCATGTTCCTAGCGCAAGATGCAACCATGGATAATAAATATGCATATCACTGTCGAACACTGGCCACCAAGCAAATTTAGTCAGTGCCTCAAGCGGCGGCTGCGCTACTAATACAGATTGGAATTCTTTTCGTTAGATTTTAACAAATTTTCATTGCCCACAGAAATACTTATAGTATTTTTTACTGTAGCGTGACTGCCGAGTGGCTGTTAAAAAAAGTTTTCTCCTTGTTGTTCTACAAAAGTGCCCCTCACAAAAATCACAATATTATATATTTTAAAATTTATAGTAAGGCAATTTATTTACTATAAAATTTAAAATGTTTGGGTGGGTCTGAGCCCACTTGCTAAAACCGCGCCTGGGAGACACTTTTCTTAACACGAGGTTTTTGATAATAGCCCAAAATGACAAAACATTAACCAGTACAAGGGGGACGTCACACTATAAAGGGTGTATGGTATTATACATCCTTTTTAAGGCACTTGCATTTTCTGAATTTGAGGCATTTTTTAAAATTCAGTGGCAAAGACCAATATTAACACTAGAGGTCAACACAGTCGAAAATGTGTTGCCACACGCTCTTTTTGTGGTTAAGCAACTTTAAATCATGATTTTTTCAAAATACCATCATTCAATTGTGCACCCTTTTTTAGTGTGATATTTTTTATTATAATTTTTCTTATTATAGTGTGGGATGTTATAGTAGATCCGCTTTGCCTCATTATAGCGCCCTGCCTTAGAAATGATTTTAGAACATAATATACTCTCCTCTAATCAAATATATACAGTTTCACTTTTGTGACAAACCAGCCTCTTTGGGCACGAGCCTGGTTTGCCGGTGACGAGAAGAATGAGGTTTGAATCCGATTGGGCATATTGGAGTTGTTTTCTTTCTTATTCTATATGAACTCACAGTTCCTCTAAATTCTACCTTCCTTGTCCTTACCCCACTAGTGTAATTAAAAGCAGATACCTCAGATAGGTAGTAAGACTGGGAAAATAATGTTAAACTTTTCAAAAATGTTTTAGTAAGGGAACTTTCTTTTTTCTTCTTAAAATTGATTATTATTTACATTGACATAACATAACACTCACTATGTGAGAAAGATACGATTTATACTCATGGTTAGATTGATATTATATGGGTGTTCAATAATATAAAAAAAGTTTGTTAAAAATAACACATCTTAATTGCAAGATAATAAAACAAATTTTTAATGATATCCGTTTTCAAGAGATTTGATCATAAAGCTTCTCCAATATGCGTTTCAGATACTAGCATAGTAGCTCCGAGGGCTTAAAGATGGCCTGTGTTCATATTTTGTCTGGGAACTCCATAGAAACTTCTGGTTTGATATGATCTGGGCAGAGTTCACTAAAAAATCATAGTAAAATTTACACCAAATGGCTATTTTAAATCAAAACCCAACACTTGATTATGACATTTTCGAGGTTCATCAGTCCCCTTCTTTAGCAGAAGAGAGTAATACACCAACTGGACTATGTCGGCATGTCAAGAGATAGATCATGGTCGCCTAGATACTGTTGTTGCCTGTTTAGAGTTTTTCTTGGGTTCTGCAGTTGCCTGTTCAAAATTGTCTTCACTCTTGGTAGATGGATCTAGTTTTGTATTAATATTATATATATTTATTGAATTATTAAACTATCAGTTATTGTTTATTATTGTTTATATATTTTATAATAATGGAGATTGATAAAAATAAAGAAAAAGGAAAAATAAACTAATAATAGTAAATTTAATGAAGAAAGCCCACCTGGGAAAAGAGGAAAAATGTGAGATGAATCCAATGCACAAAAGGTGACATCTTCTTCCTTTCTTCTGTCTTCTATAGTAGAAGTAGTCCCAAAGCACAGATTAAACATTATTGCTTATATAGAAATGACTGATGGTGTGAGTAGGCCTGCTTGAAAGAAAAAGAGAGATGGTCATCTCAGGTTGAGACTGGGGAGGCCTAGATCTATAATTTTAATAATCAACTGGAATCCACTTTATTACAAATGTGTGCACAGTTTTTACACTTGGTGTGATGTAAGACATTACATTTTTCACAGTTTGTTACATTCCACTGAATGCTGGAATTAGAAACTCAAAGAGTTTGTTCACTTTGTAAGCTTCATCAATTTCATCCTGTAGAAATATGTGTATACTTCTATAAAAAGCTTAAAAACCTATTTAACTCGATGCTCCATTTCTGTTTACTTGTCCCACACCATAGTTTATTTTTTAGTTTTGTGAATTTACTCTCTGGTCACTTTTTAGTGAATATATTTTAAACTACTGTCAGAATTCCAAACAAAACTTTCTTAACTTACTTTTTTATCTCAAGTAGACTCGCATCAAAGATGATTAGACACATTAGCTCAGTCGGCAGCGTGTCTGTCCACTGAGTGAAGGATCCCGGGTTCGATTCACGGCATGGTCGAAAAATTTATCATTGGTGAAATATGGGTTTACCCTTTCACAGCGATGAATTAACAGCTGGGGACTGGATGTTGTGCCTGTCCTAGTCTTAAGTTGTATTATAAGGCATATGAAGCTATGATGGACCTAGCAAGTCGGTACTGGAAAATATATGGCTTGAATAAAAAACTGACCTAGGCCATAGGCTGGAAACAGTAATGGATGTAAAGTAAAGACACATAGTTATTCTTGATCATATCTAGACTTTTCCATGTTCTCAAAGTTTCAAGGACTTCATACATGAACAATAATAACATACTATATAATTCACATTGACGGGAATGAGGGCTAAGGTATTAGTCTCGTTTGGTCTGATTTGTCTAGTGGTGAGGTGGTTAAAGTTCAAACTCCGATCAAGGGTGAAGAGAATGATTTTTTTTCTAAATGGTACTCTGCTCATTGTACACCCAAATGAAGATACATTTCCTCTAAATTAAACCTTCATCAACCTACCCCATTAGTCAAGATTTGCAGTAGCCTTGAACATGTAATAAGAAGCTGTACATGAAAATACCCACAGTAAATCTAGTGACTAAAGCAGTGTTTACATTGATGTAGAACCACGGCTGAAATTGAACGTGGACGCACTTGAGACGTGAAGATGGTTAATGTACACACAACAGACGTGAGTACACGTCACAGCTCCTTCGCACGGCTGTATGTTGAAAACCAAACATAGCTTGATTATTTCGCATCATTTAGCTGTAATTGCTTGCTTCAGTCAGATATGAGACTTTGTGCATTATAAGTTGTCCCAGAAACCATGACAAAGAAAGATTGTGTGTGTCTCTTTAAAGTTAACACCATACAATTATTGCAATTATATCAAGGCGAGCCCAGTCTGTCTGTTAATACTGACGATTTTCGGAATCGCGAATTGCGTAATTCAGTAACGAAACGCATTGCTGCAGCATTGTTAGTTAATGGTTTCAACATTAACAACACTCCTTCCGACTGCGTTTGAAGCTGAACTGGTCAATCATGTAATACGCTTCTTTTACCCTATTGTACACATTGCAAAAGCGAGAACGAGATATGGTTAATATACGTATAAATACGGCACCTCCGAACTTGATCACATCTCATTTTCACGTCTAAAGTTTAGCCGTGGCTCTATATCAATGTAAACAGCTTAAGGTTGTATGCATGCACTATTTATTGTCACCTTGAGGTTGTCTTACTATGAGGAACACTTGTTTCTACAAACGACCACCAATAAACACCAGTTATATATATCTAGGTTGTGTTTGTACATTTAAGGATTTTTGTATTACTGTCAGAACCATGTTTGGAACTAATACTGTTTTATGGGCTGTTTTATGGTTGTTTGTTTCATATCTTTTATTGCAAAATGTTTATTTGTAATTGTTAAGAAAAGTTTTGCACAATGATAATGTGTTTTAAACATTTTATGGCACTTGCTAATGATGCTAATTACCGGTAAGGTTGTTCAACTCTCTAGTCTATAGATAAGTCACTTTTAGAATTTTTATTTACTTAGTGTTTTCTCATTAATGAAAATAATTTCGTTAAACTTTCTGCTCATCTATACCAAGTTATTCATTCATTTACTTTTTTTTTTTCAAATACTTTTTAAAGGAATACACTTTGTGATTTTTAAATACAATATTTTTCACATTTAAAAACTCAGCAAAATGGGATATTAATTAGGTACCAGCTCTCTTTCCTTCCATGTAAAAAAAAAAAAAGTAGGAATAATAAGACAACCTGCAACATTCAAATTTAACAAATTTTACAAAATCATATCTGAACAATTTAAGCATGCAATTCTGATAACAAAATTATTTGCTTATTTATCTACCCTTGTCATACTTTAATTCTCAAAGTAATTTTAGAGGGTTTGGATCATTCTACAAATGACCCTTATAGTCATTAAAAGGGTACATTTAGGTGATTTGTAATTTTAATGGTCTAGGACATCCACAGTAGGACAGGTGGTATCTCACAGCCAGGAAAAGTTACTATACACCTATTCGCCAAAACATATGATCTGCAAACCATATGTTGATTTGTTGTTACTTTTGGTGGTCAGAACATTCACACAAATAAATAATTGTTTTTAAAATATTGTTCTACATCATTGAAACACCTACTTATGAAAACAACCGTTAGGCTCTTTCTTTTTTGTCGAATGGTGTCTATGGCTCACTTAAAAAATGCTTTTCAAACAAATGTGGCGTGCTCTTCTGTAATTAAGATTGCAAACCAGCTAAAACAAGGGTGGTTGATGACGTCACACAAACCATCAAGGCAGCTATGTTCCTACACTGTTGACAAAATAAAAACATTTTATTTTGAAACTAATCTTTTGTATGGTTCTTTTTAAATTATAAGAACATTTTCTTATCTTGGTGACGGCTATAAGAAGATACAAGTGTGAATATAGTACTTTTTAATCAATTATTTCATACAGTACTTTAATATCTCTTATTGTCACAACCCCCAAAAAATAGTTTTATTAATATATTTCTTTTGTTCAATAAGTTACGAAAACACCAATTATACAGTAGTCCTTAGGGAAATATTATTAGTCTCGTTGATAATACTTTTTATTGATAATATTGTATTAGAAAACAAATAATTATTTCTGAATAGGTTGACATTAATTACTTTCAGTCACCGTTTGTAATAAAGAATCTTCTGCTAGCTGTCAGATACCACCCTTCCAACTATGGCTGCTCTATATAATATTAAGAAGGATATAGTAAGGGGGTAGTGAAATGAAGTTTCTCTTGAAGAGCTCATTTCACTGGTGGTAAGTTTGCTTATTAATTGTGTCTCTGATTAGGGTAACAACACACAGGCTATTACACGAAGCGAGGTGACTTTGAGAGAACATCATTCATGGCTTATGAGTCATAACAGACAGGCAGCGACGGTAGGTGGACCTGGACGATCTACCTTAGAACAAAGTAATTTGTTTTCAAAAGCGATTTGATGCAACAAGATGGATGTCAAGTTCCTGATTGCTGAAATATTTGCAAGGCAACAGGTTTTCTACAGTTTATGGTTTCCTTCTCCAAAACATTCAGGACTTAACTGAGAATATAATCAACGGCCGCAGTTGACATCCTTGTATATTCGACTAATTGTGACTGATGTCTCCTAAGCATGGTACCTGCCTCAGGGGCGTAGTTAGATAATGCGCTAGTTTCGTGTTGAGCCTAACTGCCGAGGGCGGGGAGATCAAGGTTCGAATCTCGCTCGGGTGAACTGCAGGGGGTTCTTCCTAAATGGTTTTACATTCTCCCTCCACGCAAATGCGTATTCACTTCCTCTATATTCAACCTTCCCATTTCTTAACTCATTAGTGTAATCACTGAAATGCGTCTCATGCCCAAAAATGTGAGACAACTGTTCACGAAATCCACCCCACAAACGGCGACACCTAGGCCACTCCCAATCTTTGTCTACACACTTGAAAAAACCCAGTCTGTTGCAAAGATTTACGAAGTGAGGGCCATAAACCACGCCATTGTAAAGGTAGAGGAATACCGGAAATCGGCGAACAAGGTATTGCAGTGCCACCGATACCAACGCTTTGGTCACTATAAAATTATTGTTCCCAAACCCCACTATGTGTCAAGTGTCTGGGGGAACATCTGACTACAGCCTGTTCCAAGAAAGATAGAACCAAGCCAGCACACTGCGTTAACTGCAAGGGTGAGCATGCGGCGAATTATAGGAACTGTCATGTAGGCCTACTAGTCAGGGAAGTTGCTAGACCCAACAAGCAACTGGACGAGTCTACCCAAGGGGCACATAAGATAACGGAGCCAATTGCTCCACCCAGCAACTTATGTGAAACAGCATCCCAACGGAAACGCACACTCCCGTGGTGAAGCGGTTATACGCAGCAGCCGTAGTAAACCTCCCCCAAAAATCTAGCGAGGGAAATTCCAACACAAATGAGGTTTATGAGCTAAGGGACCTCCTTCACATTTTCAAATATATAAATCTGTCAGGCCTACTTGCATACCTTAAAAAATACGTGAGCAGACTTAAAAACGCCCTCGACAAAACCACAAAGGCCCTAATTCTATTGGAAGCAGTCACTGAATTCTTTTATGATGGCAAATAATCAAACACGTCAGCCAGATGAGTTTTTGAGCATAATGTTCTGGAATGCCAATGGCATCCTACAGCAGGCTCACGAATTGGAACAGCTTTTAGAGACATACGGAGTTGACATCGCTCTCATTTGTGAGACGCTTTTAACACCAACAAAACGTTTGACTTTTTATGAGTACAATATTTACAGGACCGACAGACCTATCGGTAGGGGCTGGGGTGCGGCCGTCCTAGTTGAGAAGAATCTGAAGCATTACCATACAATTATTCCGGGTACGGTGAACATTGAAACAACTTCAATAATAGTTCCCATACCATGGAGCGAGATAATGTTTAGTGCTGTGTAGGAGCCCTTCAGTCCCAATCAGAGACCAAGATCTAAATACGCTTACGGCCAAGAGAAGTTTCTTCACCGCTGGTGATCTTAATTGTAAACACACACACTGGAACAGTCGCCTATCTAATCAAGCTGGCCGTACCCTGGCAGAACATGCGACCTTGAAAAACTATGTAGTTTTTGTACCGGAGGGACCCACATTCCACCCCTCCAACTACAGAAATCTACCGGATGTGCTTGATGTGATTCTTACAGATTCAAACCAACAGCCTGAAGACCTGCACCCTTTAAATGAACTGGACTCCGACCACATCCCGGTTTTCTGTCAGCTCCCAATAAATGCCAATCCTAGAAACACCTTTCTTAAAAGAAAGATTCCAAGCACCGACTGGCCCAAATACCAAGCCACTTTAGACAGGGTTATACCGCTAGAGTGGAAGGTTGAATCTAGAGAAGAGGTGGACAACTCGGCCGTCCTCTTGTCATCAACGCTGCTTGAGGCTCATCGGGCATCAACGACCTACGAAGCCCCGATAGTCACATCCTAAAGAGGGAACATCCAGACCTGAATTTCTTGATAGCCCAGAAGAGGGAAGCGCGCCATGAATGGCAGACATCCCGCTTGCCGAGACATACAACAGATTAAGGGTCCAAGTTCGCCGTAGAGCGAAACAGTTGAAACTAATTCGCTGGAACGAGTACATTTCGGAAACCGTCAACAGTGGGGATAGTGTGTGGAAGTTTACCAACCAACTTAAAGGGGACAGCTTGAAAACTAGAACTCCGGCCATTTACGAACGTCATGGGATGACTTATACAGCCGCGGCCAAAGCTGATGCTATATCTGAATCATTGGAAGACCAATTCAAGGCGAACATCGAGCCCCAGGATGAGAAATTCAGAAGAAAGTTGAAAGATGAGGTGAAGATATTCCTCGAGCAACCTTTACCGGCTCTACCACCCCCGGTGTCTAGACATGAAGTGGAACAGGCTATCAGGCATCTAAAAAATAAGAAAGCCCCGGGTGCAGACCGAATACCCAATGAGATGCTGTGCCATGTTCCTGATAGAATCATTCTACTCCTGACTTACATATTTGCTGGTGGTCCAAAACAAGTTACTCAGGTGCATACTGGGAGTCACCACTACTTCCCGGAAGCTTGGAAGGTGGCAGACGTAATATCTATCCCGAAGCCTGGCAAAGTCTCCAAATTTCCGCAGAACAGGAGATCCATCAGATTACTCAGTTGTCTTGGTAAGGTGTATGAAAAAAAAAATTTCTGGAAAGGCTAAAGCAGTTTGCCCAGGAAAACCGAATACTTCCTGATATTCAATTTGGTTTCCGGAGCCGACACTCCACAGTACACCTGGTCACCAGTTTTGTGGAGGAGACAACAGAAAGTTTTAACAAGAAGGGAATTACATTAGCAGTTCTTATGGACGTCGAAAAGGCATTTGATAAGGTATGGCATGCTGGCCTCCTGCGAAAGATGATTGACTTCAATTTCTCAAGGACGTACTGTACCGTGGCTACAAACTATCTTCGCCACCAACCTCCGCCACCTAAAAAAATGTGTACACACACTTACCCCATTTTATCGGGAAATCAGTGCCTGGTATGGATCTTCAACGCAAGTCAACACAGAACACTATTCATCATTCAAGTTGGCGAGAAAACTAGAAAGAAGACTCTGAATGCCATGTGATCACGTTCGCTAACCCCCGAATTGAGGACGCTGCGCAGGCACCAAAGCTTGGGGAAACAAGCGACAAGTGATATCACGTGTGTCGCCCTACCCCTCTTAATCTTCATCTTGACGTTGTGCGCAGGCGTCGATGCGTGAGCCGTTTCCTGACTAGCCAAAGATGACTTCAATGGTCATAGAATATATCTCTACCATTTTTACTCACTGTTCTAAATGTAATATAATGTAATGTAATATATAATGTAATAATGTAATATACCCAGACCGGAACGATCACTCTTTGATGCAATCAGGATTTAGGAATTTACAACATGTAAGTGTGCATTATTTTGGAAAGTTTTTTTTATTGGAAAACTGGGGAGCGACTAAACTCTTTCTAAATAATTTAGGGATTCAATTTGATAATACTTTGGCATATTTATTTATTAATTTCATACTAAATTAAATTTCCTGATAATTAGATTTGTTTTGGTTACGTGCATGTTATGGTATTGTGCCTTTTAGTGCTGGTTAGATTATATTATTCGCAAATCAAATTAAGTAATTTAATCTTTGTGCGCTATCTTGCACTATATTTTGTTTGGCTATATTCTTGCAGTTGTAGTGTGTATAGATGAAACTAATATGGTTTGGTATCATATTTTTAATTTCTTCGCGAGTGGGAAATTTGTTAATTGATTTTAATGTGTTCAAATTTTATTATGGACTAAGTAAATAAATTAGAAAGATATTAAGCTTTTGGTGTGTAGGCTACCCCCACCTCACGGGTTGTGAGACGAGAATAATGACTTTACTTGTAAATATTGTAGCCAGTGGTATGGTTATGAACAGAAATGTATTAGTTGATATGTATAAGTTTTGAGATATGATATGTATAGACTTTCTAACAAACATAATTTCAGATATTTATAGGTATCTTTTGAATGGCTTAGCCATGTTGATTTGTCGATAGGGTGTATTCCATCTTTCATTTAGTTTCGATTATTTTTCGCAATAATTAACTTTGTTTATTTTTGAATTGGTTCTTTTAACTTATTATGAATGTTCTTTAATCTAGATGAATGCATTTAATATTCTGTAACCTTTTCACATTATTATTTTTTACTTAAGTGTATTTATTCGCTTCCCGATAAATATTGTTGGATTATTTGCTATTGCGCATTGTACGCAACCAATAAAATTAATATTGTTAACCTTTTGATCATTATCTCTGATAATAAAACGGCCTTCAGGCCATTGTCAATGTCATGTCATTTGTTATGCATTTACATAACCCTAACTTCCTTAACTTGATTAGTTGAATACTTTAATTTACTGATAGTTAACACTGCTAGGTTTGGGTACTTGGGTTTTACATATTTGGGTGTGGGCTAGATAAAGATCCCTAGTGATCTACTTTTCTATTCTTTGTCTTACAACGCCTTTTCTATATAGAAGGGTTGAGTACATCCACACGATAAGAAGCTACCTTCACAGTCGTTACTTTAGGGTAAAAATGGATGGTAGGAGGTCATTCCTACACAACATCAGAGCGGGAGTGCCGCAGGGATCTGCTATATTACCGTTTCTGTACAGCATATGTGTTGCCGACATCTCTACAGATACAAAAATCAGTGTCAGGCTATTTGCGGATGACACCCTGTTTTTCACCGCACACAGGAACATCAGGTACGGGTTTAAACACTTGCAAAGATTCCTGTACGAATTTAGCAACTGGCGGGAAAAGTGGAGAGTAAAGGTAAACCCTGCGAAGTCCATGGCTATCATAATATCTAAAAAGAGGAGCCAGCCACAGGACCAGTTTAGTGTTCTGGATGAAGACATTCCCTTTAGCAACGAATTCAGATATCTCGATGTCTTGATGGACTCCCGACTCAACTGGAAGCCTCACGTCAAGAACTCGAGCAAAAGGGCTTAGGGGTCTCTGTACGGAATTACGGACTGTTCAATAGCCAGGTGCTGAGTACCGGAACAAAACTTCGCCTCCACAGGAGTCCAGTCCTTCCTCTACTCGTCTACGCCTGTGAAGCGTGGAGTTATACGGCACCAAATGTTTTAAGCCAGCTTCAGGTGGTCCAAAAAAAGTTACTCAGGTGCATACTGGGAGTCACCACAAGAGCAAATAACGCATTTATCCACGCTGAGACTAGGAGCAAGACGCTAAGAGAGATCTACGAAGAACAAAACAGAAGATTCTACAACAAAACCCGAGAGCTGGAGGAAAATGCAATAGTTAGAAACCTAGGGCAGTACAACCCCCGAGAACCAAGGATGTACAAAAAGCCGAGACTGAATTAAGATGTCCCTTACATAGCTCAATCAATTCCAAACCAGCCTGTCCTAGGGCCCTTCCCTTATTTCTTTATTTATCCCATTCACTCGACCCAACTTGATATCCGTCAATAAATCATTTTTCACAAACTCGCAATCATTTATCCATCCTTCATTGGGTGTCTAATATGAATCTGTGTTTTTCTTTCAAGTTATCTAGATATCACACACACACACACACCCCAAATTACATATTGGGCTTGACTGCGCTTGTGTCTATCATCACAGTATCCTAAGGCTCGATCTAGATACTTCACAACATAATACACTCCACACTTCCCTGTTCCTTCTTCCAACTCCACCTTCCTTCCAAAATCAATAAACACGTTCACAAAAAGATGCTATGGTCTGTGACAACAGATCGGTACTCTAAAGCGGAGTTTCCACGTGCAATGATTATTGGCGCCACTCGACTGGCGCCAGTTTAGTGGCATATGGAAACAAGTAAATTCAACTGGCGCCGTATAACTGGCGCCAATAATCATAGCGCCAGTAAAGTAAGAAGCAGTTGAACTTTTTGGCGCCAGTACCCTGTTTGTTTGTAAAAAGTGTTTAAATTGCTAATAGTTTTTTTTTACGAACGATGGCGACACTAGAAAATAAATGATCAACAAAATATATAATAATGTTCCTCGAGGCATATGAACAGTATCCATGCTTGTGTAACCACAACATTTCTTCATTTATAAAGACAGAAATAAAAGAGACGAGGCATTGAGAAAAATAGTCGAGGTTATGTCCGATGCAGTCACATAATTTAGTCTAAGCGTTGCAAAGGCCAAAATACTTAGTATTCGAAATCCATTTACGAACCAATAATCTATGCTTTCGCTTCTTTCTTTTTAATTATTTCTGGAGTTCTAAAGACATGAATTGCACTACGACATCAATACTTGCATTAACTACGGCAGTTTACGCCATGTTGAATACTGCGCCAGTAGAAAAATGTTTGATGAATGTGGAAACACAAACTGGCGCCATTAATATTGGTGCCATTAAACTGGCATACTACTGGCGCCAATAACCATTGCATGTGGAAACCCCGCTATATTAACAAGACAACTACCTTCTCTGAGGGTTGCTTCTGACAGTCAGAGATGGTAGACAGGCAAACAAAGGAGAGTAAGTAAGTTGTGATTGGTCACATTCACACTTGTCTACGAGATACCGAGGAGGTCGGACGCGTCTGCTGTTCCTGGATTAGACTGACGAGGACACCGTAGAGGAAGCCGACACATAGGCAACGCAATTAGTTTCCATCCCCCTACACAACAGAGTCTGAGACGGTCTGTGCGGGGTCTTAAGCTGCGTTGATCCTAACGGTGCCAACCAGTAGCTGAAAGACATAATATGCGGCCGGCTGTAAAGCAGTACCTTGGTGGCAGCACTTGGTTAAATATATTGCAAACTAAAAGTTGTGTTGTATACCATGTATTATATTATTACTATTGTTATGACATTGAAATAATAATAATAAGATTGCTGGTAGGAAGGAGAGGAATTACCTAAGGTTGAGGTTAGGGGCTTGTCTGGATTTGATGATAAATTGATGAGCCAGTTCCCATATCCTTACTTGTGAAGGGCTGCATATTTCTTTGTTGAGGGATTTGACCCCTTTGGTGGTGTAACAGTGATTAAAGTCCATATTATGTATTAAAGCATGTAGTACTACAGGTTTCTATTTATTTTTCATTGTTGTATCATGTCAATAACCACCGGTATTCATTCTTTTTCTTAATGTTTCTGTTGTGGGACCAATGTATTGAGCTTGCCATTGGTTGCTTTCTAGTTAGTAGATGAGGTTTTTAGGGGTTTGACGTTTCTGGTTGGTCATATTGATAGTTTTCGGAATTTGGTTTTGAAAATCCACTGTTAAGAAATTCTTTACAACTAAGTTGACGTATTGTTCCACCGGATGGTCTTGATGTAGTGGTGGTGGGTCCGAGCAATAAGCAGACTATATATGGGAGTGAGAATTTTCAAAATGGAAGCTAGGCTGGACCTTTTCTCCATTAAAGTTGCTTTGATCTCTTGAGTGGGCCTAAACAAAAGGTTGTTGTGTCTTGCTGTTGGTTGGATCCTGTTTCTTTTAATCTAATCACACAAAGTTTGGAAAGCTTCACTAACTTGTCATGAGCCAATTTCTTCAACAGTGAGTTGGCTGCTCCTAGTATGTTGTATGTATGTAGTAGTATGTATCCACTAGTTTGTCTGTATAGGCCATAAGGGCGACTTTAATATGGGAGAGCAACGGAAAAATGGCACCAAACGGCTATATTAAATCAAACATTGAAACGAGGATGGACAACAGAAAATTTTAGGCCTCAAGTTCACAATTTAACACACAACTTTGAGGCCTTCAACTTTCTGGTAAGTGTGTAGGCCTTGCCCTTCTAGCCTCCATTCAATGTTTAATTTAATATGAGAGAGCAATTGTGTAGGGTGGTGTGCTAGTTTATAAATGTACAGCAGTAGGACATTTCGAGGTTAGTTGGCTAGAATGGTTTTAGTAATGATAGGTCTCATGAATCTTGCCACTCCTGTAGGAGCAAATTTGAGTTCTAGGCCCTTTAAGATTAGGCCTAGAAGTAGGCAGCAGTATAGAAAGTATATATGGCAGAGATTGGTGGCTTATTTTAATACATGATCTTGATGGATTGGATTTGACCAAGTAAAAATGTTTGAGACAATATTAACACAAGAGAAATTAGAACAGACACAAATAATAGAATAGTGTCGACAATAACATACAGAGAAAGGAATCAGGTGGGAAAGCAAAGAAAATGGCAAGAAAGAAAGGAGGAAAAAATATAAATGTTAAGGTTATTTGGAATAGAGCACTAGGTTAAATTATGGTCTAGATTAGAAGGGATAACCAGAGCACATTTACCTTGGTGATACTGGAGTAGAAATTGTTTAGATAGAACACTAAAAAACCTTTTTAAAAACAAGCTTTCACTGTCACAGACAGCTTCATCAGGTCAACAGAGTAGACTGATGTTTTTGGTTCGACTGCAAGGTTGACTGTCAACAGCAACTTTTTCGGGTTCAGGGAGTCATGGAACGTCAACCAACATCCATCAAAATCTCGAATTCAATATTTTTTTACTATCTCAATATTTCCTCTATCTGAGGGGTCACGAGAAAGTCAAAAAGAGACATATTATTCTAGTGACTTGCTACTACTGTAAAATGTAAATATTGGATTAATTAGAGTGTCACACCATTTCCCCTCTCCTCTGTGTGTCCTTGCAGCCTTGCAATAAAATCTTCTAGTGGTGTCTGATGAATAAACTTCTATCGAGCGTACACGTTCGATCGGCTCGCCTATGGCGTGCGACCTGAATGTCACAATCGATGAGAACAGCGGGTAAAAGGTTATGTACGCATCCCCGTATTTGTTGCCTTCGTGATTGGTTCAATACACACTTCCCTGTACGTTTGGTGTTCTAGCGACTATCTCTATGGTAACCTCCCCTTGTTGGCAAAACATTGTGGGGATATAAAAAATATATAAAAAATCGACCGTCAATATAATGTTTGACTAACCAGCTCACCTTAGAAATCATTATGTCGACAGTGTGGTTTCGCTGGCCGACAAGAGAAAAGTAAGTTTAGAGCGTCAAGTACTATTTTAAGACAGTCAATACTTTGTTTGTTTTTAAAGTTAACGTTTTAATCATAAACTTTTTTCGTCAACTAATCGAATTAGTATTAGTACACCCTAAGTTTACCTTGACGCCGACGATTTTCGCACATCCATCACAGACTCTGCCTTAAAATATGAGTGAAGATTAACCCCGAGCATGGGACGATTCCTGGATAGCTCAGTTATTAGAGCATTGACGTATACTAAGTCAAAGGTCCCGGGTTCGATTCCCGTGTCTAGGTGTCATTTTTCAATTTAAAGAATATGATATTTAGATTCGGCAATAACCGTAGTTATAGAATATAATAGCCTAGCTATTTAATCCATTACATTGATGGGTTAAGTTATGGTGGAGCCTCTAGGATACGGGCATACTGTAATAAGTCAAGGTAAGATTTTCTACCTCTTACCATGGAGTGTAAAGTACATGAAAACAGGACTGCCCTGAAGATTCAGGGGCCTGGGATAGTGGAATTTCGGAGACTCCTTTCACACAAAATAATTTTGTATCAACATAATATTTAAACTGTAAACGTTAAAAAAAAAGTTTCGTGTAATTTTCAAACTACACTATTTTTATCTTTACAATGATCACCTTTTTTTTTAAAAAAAAACTGTGTTTTGTAAATCCGTTAAAAACGTGTGTTGTAAATGTGAAAAACTTGATGAAGAGACATATATGAGTGGCTGGGGGCTCTCAAGAATCAAGGGCCTGCGGTAAATTTCCCCGCTGGGTGTCGCTGCATTTTTGGGTACATTTATTCATTACACGTTTAAATTCGCACTAACCGACGCAAAGCAAATTTGGATATAGGTTTAATCATTTTTAAAGAGGGAGCGGAGGGAGGAATATTTCTGCTAAGATACAGATTGTTATACTTTATTGAAAACAATTTTAAATACTTGTTTCATATTAAATTCTTTTGTTTTTTTTATTATTTTAAACATCACAATTGGAAGAAACTGTTTTTTTCATATTGTTATTATTTTGTTTAACATCATTATTAACGACATAATATGAAGGTATTAGCGTGGAAAAGGGATTGAAAACCACAGTGATAAATAACACGTGATGAATCACCCACCAATGCACCCGACCGAGATTCAAGCCTTGACCTGCAGTCAGTGGGAATCGAGTCAAGTTTGAGTCCACCAATGCTCGTATTGGTTTCATGTTGAAATATATAGTTTTTTTAACTATCAACATTGAATAATTTTTTGGGGGGAAAAGTTATGATATCCCAGACTTCCCTTAGTATAGCACCGCTCTTGAGACTTATTAAGTCTGACCATGAAACTGTCCCATTCCATTCTGGTCTAGGTAGGTGTCGTATTGAGGCGTACTAAGTCTGACCATGAAACTGTCCCATTCCATTCTGGTCTAGGTAGGTGTTGTCTTGTGTTTAATATAGCGCCACACTTGAGACGTACTAAGCCTGACTATGAAACTGTCCCATTCCATTCTGGTCTAGGTAGGTGTCGTCTTGTATTTAGTATAGCACCGCTCTTGATACTTATTAAGTCTGACCATGAAACTGTCCCATTCCATTCTGGTCTAGGTAGGTGTCGTCTTGTGTTTAGTATAGCGTCACACTTGAGACGTACTAAGTCTGACCATGAAACTGTCCCATTCCATTCTGGTCTAGGTAGGTGTTGTCTTGTGTTTAATATAGCGTCACACTTGAGACGTACTAAATCTGACCATGAAACTGTCCCATTCCATTCTGGTCTAGGTAGGTGTTGTCTTGTGTTTAGTATAGCACCACACTATTATTTTCCTTATGGTTTATGAGTCAAGAGCCATAAAACCAGGTGGATTCAGAAAGCGTGAGATAAATACCTTTAGCAAATAATAATAGAAATAATAATTAGAGATGTCAAACTCGATTCTTTGATATCTCAATATCCTCGATTCTTATTAGTAAGTAATGGCAACTAAGAAAATGGCAAAACTAAGAACATATAATAATTTAATATCTCTGATATTAGTTTATTTGCCGTTATTTTCTATAATATTTTGGTTCAGTTTACAACCCTATTTGGGGAATTTAAAAGACTTGTTCTTTCGACAATTGTTTGTTATACCCTTCTTTAATTATTTGACTCGACGAGGCTTTACTTGAAGGCAAAAATACATGCTTTCTAATGTAATCACTAACTGTTTTACTAAGTTTGTAAAATATTATAATTTAGTACTTGGTAAATAGATATTTTTCTTTATTAAAAAATTAACTTTTGTATCATTTACATTTTATTTTGTTTCTTTGCTATTCTATAAAGTTGAGTAAACATGTTTTTAAATGAGTTTGGATGCTTGGAAAAATAATCAAATAGTAAATGTTCAAGAATTGAAATTAAGAATCGAAGAATCGAGGTTGAACTTAATAATCGGAATCGAAGATTGGAATCGAGAAAAGAAGATATCGTGACATCTCTAATAATAATCCTATGAGAGAATATTATAAATATATAATTTATTCTGTGATCCACATCTTACTACCCGTCCAGACTATCTGTATATTTACAATAAGGGACAGGTATTATGGAGGCAGAATTTATAGGAAATACACCTGAATTTTCGTGGAGGGAGAGTAGACCATTTATTTTATTTAAAAAAATCCTCATTACATCTGGACGTGGTTTGAACTTTGAACCCGCCCCCCTCCCCCCGGTCATGGGTAAAGCAGATTATATTAAACTGACATATTTATAATCCAGGTGCCTCACCGGTGCGCGGTTTTGGTTAAGTTGTAGCCACTCGTTTTAATGGTTCATTCAAGTTTATATCACTAGTTGTGACCGCACTCACTCTTGTTCCACCTTCGATGGAGTTGTGTGCTTCGAATCTCGGTCGGATGAACTGGGTGAACTGGGGGTGGTTTTTCCTAAATGGCTTTTCACTCTCCCTCCACGCAAATGTGGGTTCACTTCCTCCATATTCAATCTTCTCAATTCCTAACCCATTAGCGTAAATAGTACTTAAACGCATAACCCGAACGGGTAGTAAGACGTGGCGCTAAAAAAAAAGTAATGTGTAAATTTAGCTATTATTAAGGCAGCCGCCCACTTTTTTTAAAATTTCTCCAACTACCTAATTTGTGTAAAATGAGTATCCAAGGAATATTTAATGCAGATTAAAAAAAAAGGATTTTACGATTTTATTCTAAATGTGCATCTGAGGAGTGTTTTACATTAAAAATAAGAATGTATTTACATTCTATTTTTTTTACAGTAGTTTACTGAAAATCACTTTTTGAAAACTTGAATTTTTGGAAAAAAATTACTCAAAACTTTTGCTTAGCTGTCGTATCTGAAGTGTGTTTTATACAATTTAAAAAAACAATATGTTAGTTTTTCTGAGGAAAACCTATTAAGGTTAGTTTACTGAAAACTTAGTTTTGATAATTATTCCAAGCTAACAGACTTCATGATTGTGTCGTCCTATTTATTTTTAAAACTAGCTATAGAAATTAAAATACAACGTTTTTAACTATAACATTTTATGTATAAATTCCCCTCAATTTCAAAATAACAAACCACTTACTAAACAACCAGAGATTTCTGGACATCTGAAACGCGTACCCACGTATGTGCCCGTAATAACCCGCACCAGTGGGCACACATACAAGGCGTCAGTCTCGTCTTAGTCTAGTTTGACAGTGATGTATAGATGGGGGCTTGAATCCTGACCAAATGGGTTGGAGGTGGGGGGGGGGGGG